>JAECUM010023466.1:0-10769 GCA_016617855.1 Megalonaias nervosa
AGCACTTGCAAACTGCCACGTACGATTTGCATCAATGAAGAATACAATATCATGGATAGAATTATGAAAGTAGCACTTGCAAGCAGCCATTTACAATAATGCATCAAGGAGGATTAGAAAATACATGCATAGAATTACAGCAGTAATCCCCCTCCATACCCTCCCCCATAGAATCGTAATAACAAAATTTCATTTTCCATCTTTTTACAACTAACTAATACTTCGCATTCCGTAAGCATGAAATTTTTCTCCGTTCTTGTAGCCAGTGTAATTCACTAATACAACCAACACTATCTTTTACAGTACAACTAAGCTTGTCGATGTGCGCTTGGGCCATGTCTTTTGATAGTAATACTATTTCATACGGAGTATTAATGGATTTATCATAACATGTATCCTCTATAGTATCAACTCTACACATAGGAACAAACTTATAATACTGATATAAAATATATAGAATTCATTCATCCATAAACCTTAATAAACCTTAAGTCCGTCAATCTATCAAAATGACTGCTTACTTCGTTGGCAGTTTACCTGGTGTGACCTTTGTTTAACTTCGCTACATCCAAAAGATCGAAATACGTGACCGGATTGCGTAACCTTTGTTTAACCGTATTCCACAATACCGGAGTATGCCGGCAGCAATTCACTACTACTGAGATGGGATACGACTAGTGAAGTTATCGCACTAAGAGGAATATGACTGAGATAAACCCGTGCGCACCGTGTTCGCAAAAGCGGTTTAATGGAATAGCTCACTACACTGTAAGAACTCGATTGTTTTGTTTCCGTGGGGTTTTCCCAGTTTTTCAGCACATGACATGCATGTCGGCCAGTACATTTAGTGGAGTAAGAACCGAGGAAGGCCCAGAGAAGAACAAACAACCAAAGGGAAGCTACCGGCAAGCTTTCTCACATACCTACGTTGGTCTAGCAGAGACTCGAAACCACGCGGACAGAGATGAGATTTGAGTGATCAATAAAGGTGAGCGTCTTATGTCACGTGGCCAACCGAGCCACGTCAAAAACGTAACAATGCAGTCAAATTTTTGTTCTTATTATTCTGGAGTTGATTTTTCAGTCAAAATGAATAAGCACCTTTCACTAGCAAGAAACGATAAAGCCATTTCCAGTTTAGAATATCATATCTTTGAAAAGTGTACTTAGTCTGCAACGAGGAAACTGTTTCTGAATACCGCATGAGGGTGTTGGTGGGTTATACGGGAATTAACATCAGCCCGTGAGGTTCTTGAGGGATCCATCGGCAGACTGGGAGGGACAGGCCATGCGTGGTGGCTTCTAATTCATCCCACAGAGTGGTGAGACTGAAGATACGTTGTGGTCGTCAATTATACGCCGCCAACAGTTATATGTTTCGGGTTTATATATATATATATATATATATATATATATATATATATATATATATATATATATATATATATATATATATATATATATATTCATCATTTCATTTTCTTAAATGGACAGAATAATGTAAGAATAGTTTGTGGGTCAGTGTGGCCACAAGAAGGGCTCTCGGGACACTCACCCAGGTTGTACTTAATGCTGAAAGTGTACACGAAAATAAATCGTTGTACACATTGTACATTATGGACCTCAGAAACTGCATTCATTAAGATTTCAGCTGTACTTGTGGATTGAGGAGGAAACAATGTTTCCTGCCTCTCATCATCAGAAATTTCGGGATTTTCTCTCACAGACCCCTCAAGCCTCCGTAAAAAGCTTACCTCTTCCGCTATTCCAGTGTCCCAGGTGTTTATGGGGCCATCTACTTCTGCGGAATTTTAGGGCCCTCCTGAAAGAGGAACTGAACTTTCGAGGAGTCGATCAACTCCACACAGAAGGGAGATGTCGAACACTCTTCATATTCAGGGTAGCATGTTGTTTCCTCCCGCGAGGGAGAGGTGGAGCACCTCTCACTTTGTGCTAGGAGTAGCGTGTTGCTCCCTTTCATTGGGGAAGTAGAATACCATGGAAGCTTGTTTTGTCTCCTATTAGGGAGGTTGAGCACCGTACATATCATGTCCAAGGAAGCGTGTTGCCTCCGACGATACTGGAGGTAGTAGGCCGCTCCCAATAGTTTAAAGGTAGTATGTCGCGCCTCTCATGTGAAAAATCAGCGCTGCGCCATTGTGAGCGATGAAGCAGTTGAGGATGACGTATTCGCCGATTATCACTATGTATCCTCGCGGTGTTAGGATAGGATACGTACGGTGTACTCCCCTCTACCGTCCCATCCTGTGCAGAAATGGAATCTGCCCACAAGGTCAAACTAGGGAAGGGGAACGTTTCGGTATCACCTTTATCCTATTATTCCAACTAATCCTTATGGGATGTGGTGCCCTCCACCTCAGGATCATTGGTTCTGTATGGCCCTGTGGGCTACTGGAGCATGCCACCACAGTTGATGTAATTATGAGGCTCGTGACCCGTCATAACTTTCTCACCAATTCAGATCAGATCGTAAGGCTGGGGATGTCACATCGTCTAGGGCAGACAGACAATTTCGTCTCACCTTTCTAACCACTATGAATTATGTGACGTGGCACAGAATGCGCCGATGCCTAATCAATCCCAATTCAGAGTATGCTAGTTGATGATGTCCTATCTATCCTCGTTGACTTCAACGAGTGTGAGGTAGAAGCAGCACCATTGACATCTCCTACCAGACCTATGCCTTCATTTTATTTGGATGATGAGGATGAAGTCTGGTTCTTTAATGATAAGTAAATGAAGTACGAGGTTTAGCGCCTATTACCCGCGGACTTTGCCTGAAACTGTCGAGCATACAGTCCAAGATAATACTATCCATTTTGGAGAAAACTCTTTGGTACAACCTCAACCAGACATATTACTACTTCCTCATAACTCCACGATCTAGGAAATTTCTGAGATGTGCGGCAGGCCAAAATGTCTCTCGGCTCCACTAGCAATTACTGTGTACATTCCCCAAAGTGGCCTACCAAACCTTCCCAACTGGATGCTGGTTCATCCACAGAGGGGATTTCAAAAGGAACCTGGGCACCCCTTCCGATCAAAACAATTGAAGTCATGGAACAGAAAGCCAGGTTATTCGTAACTATAGCGTCACATGATAATGTTTTCAACTCCATCATTTAGCATGCTGAAAGAACCATCGCTCAATCAAGCCGACTTACAACGCGTGCTGCAATTCGTGGCCAAGACGTCTAGACATGCATTTTCTCTTGCAATGGCATTATTGGTGGAATTTATGCATATATGTCGTGACGTTGCTCTGTATTCTGCAAAGGTTTTGCTTAACCATAGGTACGACCATTAAAAGCCGCTCCATTTGAAGCCTAGATCCTCCTCTGCGGACTCATTGCTACAGTGGCTTCCCAAGACTTGTGGGACCATCGCAATCGACCAGGAAACGTGGAAATGCAAATCGCCTCAAGGGCCGTCCGCCACATTTTTCAAACATATTCAGCCTCAATCCAACATGCAGCCTCAAACTAGACCTCCTGGTCAGTCAGGTTCACGGCTCTCGGGAAGACTCCGCAGACCCCAAGTAGGAAAATCCCTAATCAGTCTTCGGGGAGGTGAACGTCCATAGGGACCGAAACCCTCTCATGCTGTGTAACCTTCTCCCAAACATCCCCCGTAGGTGCTTATTTATTCCTCTTTTCAAAGGCTTGGTCAAGCTTAACGGACGTTTATAGGGTCGTTTCTATCGTGAGCGAGGGTTACCAACTCCAGTTTCGGGAACAATCCGCTCTATTAAGTACTCCTTTGTTCTTTCATCAGTCAAGCCTGGTAAAAATTGAGGGAGGAAGTGAAGACTCTTTTGCAAAAAGAAAGGGTCATACACGACCAGTCTCGTGCTTTCTTTTCCCAAATCTTCCTGGTTACAAAAAGGAAGCAAAGTTTCGTACCATAATTGATCTTTCGCCTTTAAACCAATTTCTTTTAGGGGAACCTTTTAAGACGGAGGCCACTTCCTCAATCCAAAACGATCTTCGTTCATCAGATTTGGCTATCTCCATCCAGTTTCAGAATGCCTATTTGCACTCCCAGATATAGCCACACCGCAAATGGCTCCGGTTTCGCTTAGAGCAGAAGTTTTTCAATTCCAAGTTCTACCATTCGAAGTTTCTTCCTCACCGAGAGTTATCACCCATGTTATGGGAGTAGTGGCGCATACCTCCAATTACTGGGAACACCGATTCTACAGTATTTCGACGATTGGCTGATCCACAATGCTCGGCTTCAGTCCCTTCATCGGGATCTTTTCCGTTGTTGGACTGTGGTCCCGCTACTTCCTGTTCGCCGTCCCATCAGATTCCGGTTGGGGCGATCATTTAGAATAAGAGAGCATAATTCTCCAGGCGGAATAATCCATTCACATCAGCAACCTGGAAATGAAAGCAGTACCTCTAGTGTTCCACGGAGCATGGAGAGAGTAAGGGGTCGATATGTCATGGTCTCCTTAGATAGCACGTCTGTCGTAGCATATCTCCGACCTCAGGGAGGCACACATACTCCTTCTCTTTTCGTGGAGGTCTGGAACCCCCTCCGCTGGACCACCTCAGAAAACATCACCATCAGAATCCGCCACTTTCCATGGAAGAAGAACATAGTAGGGGATCGCCTCTCCAGGAATGGCGGAGCTTCTTAATGGACTGGTGTCTTTACCGCTCCATTACAGAATCCCTCTTCACATTTTGGGGACGACCTACATTAGACATATTTGCGACGGGGATCAACAACAGGCTTCCCTTCTATGTATCTCTTGTCAAAGATCAAGGAACATGGGCAGTAGACGCCTTTAGCGTTCCGTGGGATCGACTATTCACATACACCTTACCACTATGCCGTCTACTACCTCAACTTCTGCAAAGAGTCAGAACGTCCACTGCTCAGATCATTCTCATCGCCCATCTGGCTCCAGCGATAGTGGCTTAAGGACCAACTGGACCTGTTGATCGATCGGTCCAGGTCTCTACCTCACAGGGTGGATCCCTCCTCCACAACAGCCAACAGATTCTCCACCTTCACACTTGGCTCATCACAAGCGATCTGTCTTCGACAGCAAGATTTAAGGCCGGTTTGTCACATGCATCATTCAAACCAGGATAGCTTCAGTATCCAAGGTCTATGATACCAGGTGGAGAATCTCCTGTAACTGGTGCCGTAGTAAACACGTTGATCCCAGCTGTTCCTCTGTATATTCTATTGCTGATTTCCTTTTGTTCCTGTTTGAGAACAAAAGATATTTATCTACTATCAACATCTTCGCTAGCCAAGGTTTCTGTACGTTAATCCTATCTACAGCTTGGCGTATCGAGCAGGTATTTATGTGCTTCGGGTTTGTGAATTTCATTGGATGCGGCGGCAAGCCACAGAATCCAATCAACATCAAGTTATTCAAATTTGAACACTGTTCCTACATGATCATGAAAAGGGGAGCATACAACTTGAATAGCCTAATAAATAAGCAATTTTCCACTGCTGATCGGTGTTCGTACAAATACCTCTCACTCAGATAAACCTGTAATGGCTTTTCTCTGGTACGTAGTCAAACTTTCGAAGTTAAACTTACAAAGTATCCTTTAGAAGTCAATTGCCTCCATCATTCTCGTCCGATGTATAATGCACCGCTGTTACATGCTATCGGTTAATTGGCATTACATACTAAGGGAGGCAACTCATGAAAACCAATAAATGTCGCTAGGAGAAAGCACTACAATATATGTTCGATCCGCAAAGGTGTAGATAGGGTTAACATATCGGAACCTTGGCTAGCGAAGATGCTACTATCAAATGCTATAGAATTGCAATTTCCAACACACTGAAATTCTCTAAGGGTAAGACAATCGGTTCTGATGCACATTTTGCCAATCTTATTAAATAATTTGAGCTACAGAGACCTGCTTCGCACTCCCCTACGCTCAGATGGAATCTTTGTAGTGTTTTATGGTCTTTGACCAAAAACCTTATGAACCTTTGTGTGTGGCCTCCTTTCAGGGCCACACACTCAGAACCGTTTTTATTCGCTCTAGCGTCTGTGAAAAGACGCAGCAGTGAGATTTATGCCTTATCTACATACTCATGCTGTTTCCAGGTTAATGGAAATTATGATTCAGTTTCTCTCCTTTGTGAACTGGTATATTTTTAGAAAAAAAAAATCAGTTGCATTCTGTAGCTCCACTACCTATAGAAATCCCTAGCTTCAGTCGAATCTGTGCTGGGGATGATCAACATAAACTCGAGTGGCCAGGTAGGGTCTTCCGCCTCTATCAGAAAGCATCTAAAGATTACTAGACGTATAGGAAACTTGTTTTCTTTCTTCATAAGGGCTTTGTAGACATTTCTGCTGGCACTATCTCGCGGCGGATTGTCACCACAATTAAAAGAGCGTACCAGTCGCTTATCGATCGAGACCTATCCTTTATGAATCTAAAAGCCAACGAGGTTCGAGCCGTTGCTACCTCATGGCCTACCTTAATCATTCTTCCTTGGAGGATGTCATGAAGGTAGCATTTTGCCGTTCCCTTATTACCTACTTCTTTACATTCACTCATTAGCTCAACAAAGCACAAACATTTTATATAGGACTTATCATTGTGGCACAACGTGTGGCCCAGAGAGAGAACAACATATTCTAATGAAAAACATGGATCTCTCCGTCAATGGTAAGTAGATTCATTTTCTTTTCTTTCTTTCTTTGGATTAGTTATAACGAGAGAGCATCAGCCTACACGCCTAAAACTGACTAATTCAGCTGCACAATAGCTATGGGTAATGTATTGATGCTATTAACTTAGTTTTTTGGTGTGAGGGGTTTGTGTGTGTGTTTGTGTGTGTGTGTGTCTGTGTGTGTGTGTGTGTGTGTGTGTGTGTGTGTGTGTGTGTGTGTGTGTAATAAAACAAATTTTAATTATGCAATACCCACAACTATTGTTGAATGTCCTCATCCCACCCCGCTGATGTCCTGGCAGAATCGTCATCTATGAAAAAAAAGATGGTGGTTCTACACACTACCTAAGCCAGGTGGATTGCATAATAATGACAACTTCCACTCTGTGGGAGGATATGTTCACATGAAACGGACTGTGAGTTTTCGACACCAAAAGCTTAAACTACTCAATAGTTTTACGACATCCCTCAAAATAAACCAAAGTTCATTTACCACCAAAACGGTATCGAACTACACCATGCAGAAAATTTTATCCTCGATATCCATCGAGTACAGCTTAGAAATTGTATCTGAGACTGTTTTGTGCTGCTGCAAGAAGAAGAAGACTTGTACTCGTGATGTAATCGTATCAAAATTATTTTACTTGCACCGCCCGCGACACCGGTAACAACTGACAACAATTCCGATTGGCGTTGCAATAATAGTTGCGGAGGTTACAATTCCTGCCACACCAAGGCCAATGGTTGATGCTGTGCCGATTCCGCAAATTGTATCGTCGCCAAGATTGTACTGACGACAAGGCATAGACGTTTATATATCACGAGTGGAGTGCTGTCTTTTTGTTATTTCATCTCGCAGCTGTTGTTAGGCTTCGATTATATTCTCACATCGGTAACACCGAGGGTCTATCATAGTTCCTTTTTTTAATAATGTGATCACTTAGTGTAATTGCTATACATGCAGAACTTGTCTAAAATCATCATTTGCAGGCGCAACACGCACACATATTTTTAACCAAAAAAAAAAATTGTTCCTATTTACTGGTACAATTGTCATAAACTTATAGACAATCTCTGCCTGAGAAACATTTAAATCTACGGGGAATGTGCGTTCTGGGGGCCTAACATATATAGAAACAAAGCATTTAGGCCATTGAACGGTATCTGAAACGATTGTTCTCGTATTTGCTCAAAACCTGTTACACGGACAAGAGTATCCTTGATAAATAACAGTCGAGATTTTTCTCTTCTTTGTTGAGTCAATGCTGGTACAACATAATCAAATAGGAATGCACCCGGGTGGATTTGTCGGTGAATTCCACATCTTCGTAGTAGAAACTCTGAATGTTTTCATGCCTGACTTTGCATATTCCGTGACTGATCATTTCCACGTGTGAATGCAATGATTACAAGCCGTCTTCGAGTCTGGTATTATCACGTTAGAGTGGTCTTCGATACTTATGAAGATTATATTGGGGCGTGTAGCAGATATTCATCAACAAGTGGAACGAAATTACGAGCGATGTTCGCATCGGCTGTCAACCAGTCCAGAGCACTCCTTCGTCAAATTCCGCATGCTCGTCACCGCGATCCGAATCCAACACTTATATGTAATGATAAATCTGATCTTTAACACAAATGCCAAAGACTGTTAAGTACCCGGCTAGACAGTTGTGGAATGCTTGAACTGAATTTCATTTTTAGCTGTTAATAATATTGATGTCATATATATGAAAGATTTCGGAAAAAGGTGTCGATTTCGTGATGTAATATTAATTGTATACCAGGCTGATTAATTTTCAATGCTTTTAATTGATTTCATCCACTATAATAACCGGATATACTAAATAAATACGATCATGACTCGCGACCGTTAAGACGTGAGTTTTTTCGTTTTTTCAAAATTCATTTATGTCAGTAAGAATAATTCGACCATTTGTAATTTTGTATTCAGTTTTGTTTTCATCTCCTTTGGTTGTCAGCAGTTATTCGCATAATGTAAATGAAGTTACTACGCTTGGTGGCGAGTGCACCTCTGCGATCTGTTCATCCACGTATTGATTTGTTGTAGCAGCAGTATCGTCAACATAGTCTTTGATGGAGACCACCTGTGTCCCTGATTAATCAGATGTAAATGATTTCCGCCAAATTCTTTGCGACAGCACCTCGCAGCTTCACAACATCTTGAATGTCCACGTTGGATGTTCGCAGTTTTCCAGTTTGATCTTGAAAAATCACAAGCCCAGGCGGACAAACAACAATCTGACTGATAAACTGTTCAGATCCACATCAATGCCGCGTCGGGCTGAGTAACGTCCATAAATGTTAATAATTGATATTTCATATCCTATCAAGTGTACATTTTTGTGGAAACCTGTGGTATAGGCGAACTCTCAAGTTCACGCAACACTTCAGTTACAAGATGTCCACATATTGGCCTGTCCAGCTGAGTTTGTAACGGCAGAGTCGAATAAAACAGCGGTAGACGACTTTGCCTGCCTCGGGTTAAATAAACAACGACTTCAAATCTGGTGCAGGCCCTTACGAGTCAAAATATAAATGATGATTGGGTGTCACAGCATGTGCAACACAGTGATTTGCTGGTCCTGTTTTAATAATGCCGGGTTCTCTTGAGCGCGGGATCATCTATGCAAGTTCTTTCCGTATAAAGACATCACGGAAATGCTTACTGACTTTGCCGTTATGAGTAAATCAAGATTGGTCAATAAACTCGTGATCTTTCGCGAGTTACGAGTTGTCCTTGGAAAGCGAATGTCGTTTCCTTTTTAATTCGTTTACAAAACGCTATACGGCCTATAATTGCATTTTTTCAGAGCCATGAAGGATGCTGTTCTGACTGCCCCTAACGCAGCCAATTTTGCAACCACAGGAGGCGCAGCAGTTAACAACGCCAGAATGGCCATGGGGAGTGGAAATATCCCGCCCGTGTGTTTTTGCATTTGTCACACATCTGACTGAATCAATTTTAATGTCACCGAGGTGTTATTTTCTTTGGCTGTATTAAGCTGATTAAGATGTGTTTATGCTAAAGCTAACCATAACTTTGTGATGGAACATTATTTTACATTATGCTATTTTATTACAACATCTTCCATTGCAAGTTTTGCACAAGTGCGTCAGTGACCCTCGTTCGACCACCTGTGCCATCTAACAAAAGCATCTTATCACAGAGTTGCAGCAATACATTTGTTTCGGACAGGGACTAGGAGATTGAAGCCGAGATCGTCAGCGGGGACCTGGGTTACACGTGAATGAAAGTCCAGATCGACCACAAATTGTCGGTATATATCCAGGTATTCTAACCAAAAGTAATAAATCGGGCACAAAATAGCAAAATCTTTTTTTGGCGGGGGGGGGGGAGAATCGGCAGTCCCGTGTCAATCTTTTGATCTCGCCCTATAAACGACCACCGCTTTTGATATGCACGTGCGACATGATTGTTGGTAAAAACAAGCAACATTTCCTTGGCAGGTACCAGTTAATTGTTTAACCGGAAAAAACTTCAGATACTGCAACTTCGTCAAACATTATTTGGTAACATGCTGCCCACCACGCGCCAGAGCTACGTATTGAAACGCCACAAACTCATGTGCGTTGATTCCTTCCTGGGTAGTTATTTGTTATTTACCTGATAACTGTTGAACGTTGCCTTCATAAAAATGTTTATGGTAAGTGTGTGAAATGATAATTGCGGTGGTGTGTCTCAAGAACTCATAAACCATAACAAACGTGTTTCTACAGCCACTGAAGGGATTATCACGGCGATCCACAATGCCAATTTCGACAATACAACCCTGCCATTAGCAACACCAAAACAATAACGGGGCTCCCCGAAATTGACATAGACGCTCCAAAGTTGAAATTAATTATTATTGATGTTGTTTCATCTCCTACCGCGGCTATTACATTTCCAATGTTATAGTGGAACTGATCAGCCACATCGGATGAGTCTTTGTGAAACATCATGGACCGGTTAGCGGATCTTGCAAAATCGTCACTGTATCTTGTAAATCCGAGAATTGTCGTGGAAATACCCACATTGCTCAAAGATGCTTCGATTT
>JAECUM010023467.1:0-42595 GCA_016617855.1 Megalonaias nervosa
ATAGTTACAGTACTATGCTTAAAAAATAAGCATGCCACAGAATGCAATATGACATCAAAATGTTACTATCAAAAAAACAAACCCTCTTGATTCTGGAACTGAGTGGATTCTCCCACCTGAAGCAATAATACAATTCAAATAAGAAATTCAGCAAATAGGTATTACTAAAATGTTTTCAGAGTAATGCATCCTAAATAATATTGCCAATCAAATGTTCCCTTAATTCCAATTTATGATACTTAACATTATAAAACACTGCATTATTTTGTGAAGAATTATTGGTCCCTTTGTATGCAAAAAATAAATTTCCAATAATTTTGTGCATACTAAGATTTATCAGATTCCTGAAGTCGGAGGTTTACTTTTTCTCTGTTATTTATTAAAAATAGAGACAATGTGAACAATGTACTGTCAGTAAGACCTATAAAAATGTACTTTGATGATTAAGGCCTACATATGCGACTTTGTCCTTGAAACTGTTTCTAAAACAACTGGGTTAGCCAGGGTCAAGAGGAGCTGTTGCTTTGCCTGTCATCTGCTACATTATCTGAGCTGTCTGAGGGGTCTCCAAACCCTGGTTTCTGCTTCCAGATTCTCACAGTATGATCACTACACAGAGGGAAGCAAAGGGAGAAAGCAGGTGAAAAACATAAATCTAGCTATTTTCATGCAAAATGAATCTAGTTGTCACTACAAGATGGGAAAGAAACAGATTCAAACCATACTATGAACAACACAGGCATTCCTAACAGTTGTAAAACATTATTTTTTCTTCACAAGATATCCATTCCATATAAATTGTCTACAATAAATCAGCAAATTAAAATCTAAGTAAATGTAATTTCTCTTTTGGCTTGAAACTGGAAAGAGTTGGATTTCTAATGGACCTTTCAAGGAGTTTATTATTATTATTTATTACTGAAATTAAACTTTTGCCATATGCTTTCAGTGTATAAATAGATACAAAAGGAGAAGAAAACCTGATGAATCAGCATGCCTTCTTGAACAAAGGGATGCAACTCCACATGGTAACTACCTATGTTGTAGCATTTGATCCATCGATTTTTATCCCATTTGATTAATTTCTTATTTTAGTTATCCATTGTTTATAGAAAGCACATAAATAACAAATTCTGCATTTAAAAAATGACATTTTATTTAATGCATTCCCTACAAAAAAAATTCTATTAGTTTTGAAAAAAATAACATTAAAAAAAAAAACAAATTCAAGGACTTTTTCAAGGATAAGACAAACTTTTATGAAATCAAAGGAGTTGGCTTGGCAACTCCTTCAAACTCAAGGATTTTTTAAGGCTGTATGAACCATGACCTCATTATAATACATGGATCTTGCCCATGATTGAACTCATCAAAGATCTTGAACGTATAAGCTTACATTAACAGATATGATCAAAATATGATCAGAAATATGGCCTCTGATGTTCACAATATCAGCCAATCAGATGCAAGATCACCTCATTGATATGCATGAATGTTACTTACAATCAAACTCATCAGAAAACTTGATGCAATAAGTGTATGTACCAAATCTGATTAAAACTACGGCTTCTGTTTACAAACTTGGCCAGTTAGCTGCAAGATCATTTCATTAGTATAAGTAAATGTTGCTTATAACTTAATATATCTAAGATCTTTGTGACATAAGTTTACACACCAAATCAGATCAAGATCTGATCAGAAATATGGCCTCTGGAGTGGTAACAAGTTCCACCAATCAGATGCAAGATCAGCTCATTAATACAAGTGGATCTCATTCATTTTTGAACACATCAAAGTGCTTGATAATATAAGCCTATGTTCCAAGTTTGATCAAAATAGAATCAGAAATGTGACTTCCATAATGTTAACATGTGCAGCCAATCAGATGCAAGATCACCTCATAAGTATGCATGTACACCTCTCCCTCGATAACTCGCGCACATCAGTGTCCAGAAACACAGACCGCACTATAAGTGAGGGCACGAGTTACTGAGGGACCTCCGAAAAAACCCGCTAGACATCCAGAAAACCACAGGGATGGGGGGGGGATCTGGGCTGTTTAATGGCTGAATCCTCGTTTTATAATCGAGTCGAGAAAAATTGTCAATAAAGCGCTTTTTCTGATGAAATTGTTCGTTATTATCTATATATCACATTTTTTTTCCAAATGTCCAACATCTGAGAGAGCGATAACATGACTGCAACTGGTTTCAACAACCAAACATGGTATGCGAAAACATTCGTGTATTACGTCACGATTTTTGTTTTGTTGATTAGTCTGATACCCGGAGTGATGCATAATAGTTTTTCACGAAACTAGGAGTCTACAAAGCAGGGAACCAGACTAACTGTTGATACACTACCAAACAAGATTCCTTCTTATCAAAAACATGCAACATTTATTTCATGAGACAATCATCTACGTCGAAACTCAATTTTTGTATTTTTCAGTTAGTAAAATATTGATGCCGTGATTTCACTGCAAAAGTAATAGTGAAACTTCTTATCATGCTTGAGGATATTTCTATGTGCGAATTCAAGAATTCTCTGAAACTCATTTTCCCCACAGTGGTCCGTATCTGTGAAACAAAGCTCTTTATTTTACAAAGTACTCATTTCGCTTGGTTGCCTTGCTATCTTTAATCACATTTATGATTGAGTAGGTTAATTTAAGGTAGTTTAATTAGATATGTACACAATAAAATGTATCACAGTGTTCGATTGATCAACTGAAATGAGTTACCCGATATACGGCCGGTGCCACTGGTTTTTAACCATGTAGGATTTGTATGCCTTTTGACCTTTTTTATTCCACCTGCTTTATTTGATTCAAAAGACATAATTACCATGATAATAGAAAAGGAGGCCCGCTTTTTATTTAGTGCAACAACACAACAAATGCTTCCACTAGTCCGATATCAAAACACGGTGGGCACTTAATTAGGTTCTCAGCGAAATGCTCGCGGACATAGCTGTTACAGTAGATTGACACATTTTACGTTTAATTACAAGATGACACATTGCATTTTATGATGATTACACTTAAAAGGAACTAAAAGACAGAACTAGAACACATATTTCAATTGATAAAAAATTATTTAATTGGTATTTATTTATTAAAGTACTGTCTCTATTTGGCGTGACATTTTCATTGATCAAAATGTCCTTGAATATTGTTAATTGTGGTTTACAAAGAATGTCGTTTGAAAAGAAAATGTAACAAATTATATGACTTCTTATTAAAAGTCAATATTACATAATGTTGATTAAATTTCCAGATACTATCAGCCGTTTTCAACGATAAAACGAGCGATATATCAAAAGTTTCCGTTACCAATTTTGATTGCGATTTTCTTCAAGTTCAACAATTAGGGTCAGTTTTTTTTGTATTTTCTGGTTTAAAAATTGGGATCCACGCCTGACCCTGCATTATAAGCGGGTTCGCGAGTTATCAGGGCACAAGTTATTGAGGGAGTGGTGTATTTTGCTTGTTACCAAAAGTTTCTGAGATCCTGATGGTACAAAGTCAGATAAAAACTAGATCAGAAATATGGACTCAAGAGTGGTAACAAACAGTCAATTAGAATCAAGATCGCTTCATTATTACGCATGGATCTTGCTCCTTAATTATCGAACTTCTCCAAGATTTTGATGATACAGGCATATATTCTATGTTTGTTTAAAATCAGAACAGAAATATGACCTCCCAAGTGTTAACAAGCTCAACCATTCAGAAGACATACTGCATCATCAATATACCAGTATGCAGATCTCCCTCATATCTGAACTGTCAGATATTGATAATATGAACCTATATTCCAAGTTTGATCAAAATCAAATCAAAAACATGGCCTCTAAAGTGGTAACAACATTCACATGGCCATGCTGTAAGCTCACTAGACCTTATGCCACGGTGAGACAAAAACAAGTTTGGACACAGTTTACATAAATATTGCAATGAGCAGGAAAGCAAAGTTTAAAACTGAATGATGGCCAAAGATTCATGACTGAATAACCAATTAACTTTATCATTGGTGCTTTTTCAACTTCTTTTAACTTTATAAAGATGATGTAAAGAGTAAAACAAAGACTGAAAACTAAATGAGGGTTGAAAATTCAAAGGTGGCAAGATTAATAAAATTTACCTGAAAAAGGAATTAGTGTTGGGTGCTGGGATTCATATATTTCACAAATGAGTTTTAGGAAAGGTTTCTTCTTGCGAATAAACTTTACAAACTGAGAACTTTAGCACTTGGTTAGGTTCTATAATAAAGCATTTATGCAAATTCTGGGATAAATGCAAGCACAGGTGACAGGGAAGCATAGAACATGACATTCAATTAGGACTGAGATCACTCATCTGTGTGACACCTGCTTAATTATAATTATCTAATGTAAGACCACTTGACCAAGAAATATGGATCAGTAGGCTGCCAACAATTTTCTTCCAATTCTGTTAATTGGTTTTGAAAACAACTGTCTGAAGGTTTCTTCATATTTTAGAAAACCTTAGTCCTATTTAATAAACCCATCAACACAGCATAAACAAAACTGAAAGGCTGTTATGCCAAGAGACTGTCTGTAAAATTTGGTTAAATTCTGTCCAGAAGCTAAAAAATGTAGTGTATAGGCATTATTTGCATAGAACTAAAATGACTTTAAACCTAGATGATTCATGTCAAATTTAGCAAAAGTCTGTAGAGCAGTTCTTGAGAAATTTAAAGTTTTTATGTTAGTAATGGCTGCCCAATTTGATGGCATGCAATTTTGCACAAAATTAAAAAACCTTTTATGCCAGGATGTTTTCTTTCAAATTTTGTCATATTCTTTTGATCAGCAATTTAAAAGGTCTTTAAAGGTTATACAATTTAAAAGTTCTGTCATGAACTGAAAATCTAATCAGGTCATTTAGATATTTTTGTACGATTGAGCTAAAATGGATTCAGGACAGACATATCACTGTACAGATCGGGCAGCAAAAAATTCCCCAATTCCCCTCTTGAGCTACTGCAGTGGGTGCACAATAATAAGTTTATCATATTTTTGATTGTTTATCAGATAACTTGTCACTCTTTCTGGATAGGAAACATAATGTTTCTACCCAGTTATAAAAGAATCATTTAATCAGCATACATTATTATCCTGGATTACAAAAAAAAGAACATACTGAAAGAAAATAATGGTTCAGTTTCGGACTGGGTAGCAAAGAAAAATGGGGAAAATTGAGCACAAGAAGCTTACAATGAAGCATACTAAATGGATTTGTTGTCTGGAGGCAGAGCTAACTACAAGGCTTAATGAAATGCTGGAATGCTAGGTGGAGGAGAATGAATGGGGAATCTTTTACTAAAATGTACTAATTGAACAAAACATTTTTCTAAAGTTAAGGATGAAGGTACAGAATCCAGAATAGGTGGATTTAACCACACTATAGTGTGCTGAGGGTCATTCTCCTCTCCCTGCCTCTAGGTGGCTATTTTAATGCAGGAATGAAATCTTTCAAGCAAGCATGTTGTAATTAAGAAGAATTATGTTTTAATGAAACATATTCTTAAATACATGTAAAGCCCTTGATGATTAAATCAAAGAAAGCAGTAAATGTGACCTACTTTATGTTCAAATGGTTCTGATTCACTGAAGAAATGATGTAATGAATATTTAAAAATACATATTTATTTTCTCAGCCAACACAATACTCCAAAGCCAAAATTTGAATCAAGAGGTCAAATTTAAACACAAACTTGGTGCAAAAACAAAAACCAAGGATTGTGCACTTTATAGTCAGTCAGGTATATAAAACAGCTCCAGAAAGAATAAATGATAATTATTTTGAATTTTTGTAACATGATCGGGAAAATTATCGCATTATTACACATACAATCAAAGTCTGCAATCAAAGATTTAATTGGCTGTCATTTTGAACAGCTTTTAAAAAATCACAAGTGTCAATAATGTGTTTCAATAAGAATAAGCATCAGTACCTCATACTCAATGATCATTCATGTCAAGCTTTGTATAGGGGTCATGAATCCTCTTCATGTAAACAAATGCCATTAGATCACTTTGACCAACATGGTATTTATATTAAACCTTTCACATATTAACAGCATTTTTTCTTCTTATAAAAAAACCCCATTTGACTGTAAACATCAGATCATTTTGCCCTGACCCTTTCAATGTAACAACTTGCAAAGAATGTAGGTCCAAGGGTAAGCTAAATAAATAATAAATACTGAAACAAGTCTCCCTAAACATTTTCTAACTAAAGATAAGTTATGAAGATGACAGTGGTGGTGATGATGATAATGATAATGAATAAGCTGGTGATAAGGCAGGTGATGAAGAAGATGAACATGATGATGTTAACCATCTCTTTGAGGCTGGCGGTACTGCCAGATCTTTACAACAGTCTCACTGCAAAAGAATGGAGAAGATACAGCTGCTGAGAAGAGATGTGTTCAAAAAATATAGTTTGACTGATAAAGGTAAAGTAAGGCTACCATTTTTGGCTTAATAATATATATATTACCTGTTCTAAAACAGAGTAACCAAAAATTATAAGGATGCATTAACTGACCCTTTGGCAAACATGAGGTAACTGATGTCAATTCATGTCACCCTTTAACCCACACTAAACAACACAACTTTGCACTACATTTTTGGTATTTTCTGCTTTGTTATCAACGCAAGACATTATCTTCACTTTAATACCCTCAGAAAAACAATTAAATTTTCAATGAAAATTCTCATGCAAAAAATCCTTCAGGCCTTGGTTTATGGTTTCTACAATAAAAACAAACTTGGAAAGCATGGACTTTTTATGGAGATTATGGATGGACAGATGGAAGGACAATATCCATCAAGATTATAGACAAGTGAGTGCATCACAAAAAGGAATTGTTATAGCATTGTGATTCATGCCTAATATGATGAGAATCTATTAAGGGTTTATATATATATATATATATATATGCAAATTAAAACTTTAACAAGACTGTAACAATTTACTGGCATTAACCCCCACCGCTTATGGAAAAGTAACAGTGATATCTTACTTTCCCACTTGCATGGGCTTTACATAAGTACTTCCTAATGAGTGTTCCATTCGTTTCATTTTTAGGACACTTATTACAAAATATTTCACTAAAGCCGGGCTGAGCTAAGTAAGTTGTTACTGAATGACAGTGAATATTAGAAATGTTATATCTGCACATTATTAAACATTTCTTGATGATATTATTGTGATACATCATGTTAGCAGATCACCACACTATAGGCCACTGGCACATTAGCATATTTGAGACTACAGGTACATCAACATATTCAATATTGGAAATTATTTGGAATACTACTGGAATTCAGTAGGAACTTTATACACTTGGACTTGTGATAATCTTTTAGGACTGTTTAGGATTACGTTTACTGCAATTTCTTGTAAATTTTCACTTCCTATTCTATGAAAATAAATTATTTGTTGAATTTTACAAAACTTGTTGGTTTTCACTCTTTTCTGTTATTTAGTTTAAGATCATAGAGAAGTAACAGGACAAACAAGACACTAGAAGACACTTTGTGAAAACCTTATACCAGTATGACCATCCATTCAGAAGTAGTGATAACAAAATTGTCAAGATGGCCATTACGGGAGCCATATTTGATACAAGTCTGACCCCATTTTGCATACAGGATCAACAAGAGATGATAAGAAATCTTTTAGTGAAAACCCTATGTCTGGATGTCAGTGCATCATCATTTTCATTCAGGAGCAAATAGATACCATAAGAAGTCTTCTGACAAAAACCCAGTGTTGACATTACTTTCAATTTATTTGGAGTAGTTATAACACAATTTTCAAGATGGCTGATATGGTGGCCATATTTGAGATCAGATCAGCACCATTTTCACTCAGGACCAACTAAATATTATAAATTAGTAAACTTGTCAATGAGATTTTCCGTTTAGAAGGAGTAGCAATAACAAGATTTTAATGATAGCTGCCACAGTGACCATAATGGATGTCAGATTAGCACCATTTTCATTTATGGTCAATTAGTATAATATGTCTTCTGGTGAAAACCCAACGCTAATATGGCCATCCATTCTTCAGTGGTACACACAAATTTCATGACCAACCAGACATAGCAAGTATATATGACATTCTGTTCAGAAGAGTTAGTAACAGGAAGATTTTGAAGATGGCAGATTAGTACTGTGTTCATTTAGGACCAACCAGATACCTTTATGTGACAACCCCATGCTGATATGACCATCCATTTGTTAGGGGTAGTGATAAGAAGATTTTCAAGATGGCCAATTTGGCAGCCATATTGGATGTCCAAGCAGCACCATTTTCATTTAGGACAATCCTAACATCATAAGAAGTCTTCTGATGAAAACACCATGGTGATACAACCTTCTATTCAAAAGAAATGGTGATAACAAGATGGCTGCCATGGTAGCCATACTGATGTCAAATTGTCTCCATTTTCATTTAGGACTATCATAAGAAGTCTTTTAGTGAAAACCCCAAGCTGATATACCTATCCATTTAGGAGTAGCTAAAATAAGATTTTCAAGATGGCAGCTGTGGTGGCTTGGATGTCTCAGAAGCACCATTTTCATTTTGGATCAACTAGACCATGGTATGAATGCCTGTAATGTTTCATGGCAATGTTCCAAATAGTTCAGAAGTAGTGATAACAAACTTGTGCTAAGAAATGCATGGATAATGGATGACATGATGGACCAGAAATGACAGACAAAAGATAAAGAATGAAGACCATACTACAAGTTCTTCTAGTCTATGACCAGTACAGTTCGAAAGAAACTGTCTGTGGGGAAATCTGACCAAAATAATTTGGAACAGGTTTTCTAAATATTCAGCCGTTGTTTTTAATAATTTAATAACTGTGGTAAGAAATTTCAATTTCCTAGTTGCTGGGAAAAGTTTTTATCTTTTATTAAATATTTTTTAGGAATATATATTTAATAACATTAATGTAAGAGACTAAACTCCACTATCTCTCAATCCAGCCCTTGCAGAAAGACTAAAATTTCATCTTTCCTGTCCATATACCAAATAAAGGGAAGAAAATCTTACCCATTACCTCTCCTTACCACTACATGGCACCTACACATGGGGATCCTAAACCTTTTAAAAACAAATTCTTTCACATATTGTTGGTATGATGACAAGTTACATCTTAACAGGACTAGAGTATGATTTATCAAGGGACATAGCATATATACTTGCTTATAAGTCAAATTGCAAGCAACAAAGATCCTGATCTGCCATATCATAATGTGCCTGCAGATAGTGTCTATGTTGTTTGTTCTACTGATTACTCCTAAAAACTAGAGTGAACCAGACCTGCTGGCACATTATGCGATGGCAGATCTGGGTCTGTGCAGTTTGCAGTTGGACTAGCCTTATAAGTGAGTATATATGGTATTTCTGAAATGTAAAGGTTCCACTTCAGATAACCTGTTATTGTGACATCTAAATATTTTATTTCAGTGAAATTTACTACAGAACTTAATGAATACGACATACACATTTTATTAGATTTTTCATGTCATTTGCATTATATTTTATCTTCTGGGTTGGAATTGCATACCCATTTTTGTGACCATTGCTGTAATTTATTAATGTCATTTTGTAGGATTTTAGTATCCTGCTTGATTCAGATTGGTCTGTAACATCAACAGTCACCTGCATATAGGCACATTTTTGAAATAATTTTAATCATTACACAACTGATATACAAAGAGAAATGCACTAGACCAAGTAATGTGTCTTGAGATAATGCAAAACTAAGACCAACCAGAGCTGGACAATTTACCAACACACATTCTTGAAAGCATAGTAAAGAATCCATCAAGCACTGAGTTTTGCCTGCAATTCTGTAATAAAATAACTTTCCCCTTAACCGTTACACACTTATGTTTAAAACATTTTTCCCCTGGAATTTCATGGAACAACCTATATTATATTGTTATTATCATTATTATTATTATTATTATAAATATTATTATAATTATTATTATTATTATTATAATTATTATTACCATCCCTTTACTTACTTTGAGGCAGTGAAGATAGCAGCTGAGTTAGTTGCTATGGAGTTGATAGGGCTCACATGGGCCTTGATTTCTGCCACAGGGATACAGCTGTCAATCTGCCACAGTTTGAGATAACCAGCCCTGCATCCACTTAACAAGACATTGCTGCCTGGCATGAAACTCATGGCACATATCCAGTCCTTGTGGGCAGAGTTCACAGACTGAAAATGAAAGCAATAATGAGGATTCAAAAGAGACTTTTAAAACCGTACTGTTTTGTCACTGAAAAAGAACCTCATGGATTGGAGACAATAACAGACTGATTCTCATTGGATATGAAACAATGATGCAGTGAACCTTGTTGTGGTGGTCACCTCTACAAAAGAACAACTGCTAATTGAGGACAAAATTTAAGAAGCTCTTTTCTTAATTTTATTTACATTATTCAACCTCTGAATGAAGAGCACATGTTCACAAAGGTCAAAATTTTATGGTGACCTTGAGTGTCCTTTATAAACCAGTTACAATGTACTGAATATCAAATTAAAATATACCTTTATTAAGGATGATCACTTTTAAAATGTTGCAGAATTTTAACTTTTTTAAAAACATCTTTTCATGCAGCCAAGGATTCAAGCAATCCAAACTCACTTAAAATTATATTGGTCAGAGTTGATTTTCTTGTGCTGCTCTTAGCCCAATATCTATCCATAAGTAAGGGTCATTCCATAGAAAAGTATGTGAAAAAGTATCCTGTCACTGACTGCCTATAAAATAATAGCTGAATGAGTACCTGAAAATTCATCAACTCTGCACAGCTTTGATGATCAAATGCACCAAGAAATGAGCATGTTGGTGATGGAAATTTATTCAGTACAACAAAAAATTATGGAGATCACATCAGCTTTTGCAGCTGAAAGTCTGCATGGCTGATTTGTATCAGGTTATAAATCGACTGAGATTTCTAAAGATCTCATATACTTTTCAATGGCTTTATAATTTTCTTTCACAGAACTATTATGACAATATTTAAAACTATGTACAAATTTTTCATTATATAAAAAGAGATAGATACTGTAGCCACAATATCTTCAGTCCAACCTCTGCCAGAGTGGTGCTATGATATACATTGGTAAAAAATTACATCATGAAAATGACATCATAATGTAATGATCATGTAATTTGATGCTGTGTAGTAAACGATTTTTAAAAAACACATAACCTTCAAGGAGCATTACTGCATAACCAGAAAAAATAAAAATTACAGAAAATTTTTAGGGAATTGCAGTCGTTGTAAAAACAATTTTCTGACCCATAAAGTACTGTCAAACATTTGGGTACACATTGATAAAGTCAAATTTCAAGATTATGAAAAACATCAGGCAACATTTTTGAGTTTATAAATAGTACACTGGAATAAGGTATTTATATATTGGAAAAACTGCGGCCATTAACAAAGAAGCTGATGATTCCATGTCAGTATTAGCGTGATGAAGATCCACATACCAGAAGAGGAAATGTGTTTTGTGAAAAAACTGTACAGATGGGGACTAGTATCATGAGGGAGACAGAAAAAGAATAGCTGAAAGTACAACAGATACAATGGGGCTACATGCTTCCAAACTGTGGAAAATAACTTGAAGTTAAGTTGATATGAGAAAAACAATTAAAATAATTCACAAATGCTCAATTATTAATGATCTACAGACTTGCCAACCCAGACGAGACTGTCTCAGTAAGGCAGTTGATTTTTTTCCACAAGTCTGACCAGTTTTAAGTAAGGTATAACAATATATCATACACAACTGTTGTAAAGCTGGAAAATGAATTTAAAAGTCCAGTATTCAAAACATGCAGCGAAGGTAAACATTATGTTCAACTGAAAAGTTTGTAAAGTACACGAAGCCCTTATTTACCAATAGTACAGTTGCACGAACTTCAGTTCCAAACCCCATGCAGCTCAATGGCTTGTTGCTATCTCTTAACCTGATGTAATTATTGCAATTTGTTTCCATTTCACATAATGAAGGCAATCATATATCCCGCCATGAGACATACTTAAAATGACACAAGATGTACAGTAAACATAATTGTGTCCCTTCCTGCTTTTGTTCACAAGAATCTGATAATTCCTTTTTCATTCTTCTGTGCTGATTACTAACAATTTTTAAGAGGCTTATTTTCCCTTTTGTCTTCAACATGCATCACTTGCTGGATGCCATTTAAAATTTTTTTTTACAATTGACAGTTTGATCAGGCAGACACTTTGCATGAAAAAATATGTGCAGTTTATAGCAACTTAGGAACTGCTGTAAAGTTAGTCTGCTTCCCTGACTAACTCCACTAATTCTAATAAGAAACCCAGATCCAAATAAAACACAGATGAACCAATTATCCGGATTTTCACACAATCCTTTTTCGGTAGTTTTGCTTTTATTTTTATGTCCAGATAAAGTCTGGATCTAGTTGATAGCGTGATTTTAAATCAATGTTAGCAGCAAATTTAATCATAGTGACAGTTTTACATAAATTTGTGATGGAGGAATGCATTCAAAATAATGGATAAAAGACCTTTAAAACCAGTGTTTAACAAAATTAATAATAATAATAATAATAATAATAACAATAATAATAATAGTAGTAATAATAATAATGAACTGCAATGTGCATGAGTTGTTTTTTGCAGTTTTCCTTATCCCAATCACTATTTGTGTGTACCTCACAACCATTCCTTCTACAGTCATGACAACGGAATAGAAAATTTATATATTATGAAAAATTGGAATATCATATTAATAGGTTAGATGGAAAATAATGTTTCAGCAAGAGTTTCTGATGTTTATAGCTGTAATGAAAGTACAATTAGTATTAAACATTAAAGCAAAAGTCTTGTCAGTATAATTAATGTTTATAGCTGTAATGAAAGTACAATTAGTATTAAACATTAAAACAAAAGTCTTGTCAGTATAATTAATGTATGTAGCTATTAGTTGTTTCATTAAGTTCAGAGATTTCCAAATTTGTTCTGTGTTGTGACAGTCCTAATGTTTAAATAAATAAATAAAAATTAACATGTTATCCCCATGAAACTTTTAAAAAAGGTGAGGATTATGTCTGTCTCTCCATTAGTATTGCATCTTATCTCCTAAACTATTATAGACACAAACTTGAAATTTTGGGTAGTCTTTCGATATACAAAGTGGTTTTAGAATTTTCATTATAAGTCTTGAGATAGGACCATTTTCTGGGAATAGTTATTATTTGTTAAAATCTAAAGATTTAAAGTCTTGTAGGAGGACATCTGAAGTTGGTTTGTATCATCTTCAAGGCCATACTTGATTCTTTCAAAGTATGTTTCATTAGCCAAAATAAAATTTTCTTCATTTCTTCAAAAGTAGTCAAAGAGTTGCAACCTATTCAAAATATTTCCTTTTATACTTTTATGTCAATAAGAGTGGTGTATATTGGATTTACTTTGTCCATCTATGTGCGTGGGTTAATCTGTCTTCAATGTCCATGCTGAAACTCTTACACAGCTTTACTTATTAACATTAAACTGGGAACTTGGTACTAGTATGTGTTTACAATGTAGATAAATAGAGGGCTCATCCTTTTATTATACTGAGAGAGAGAGAGAGAGAGAGAGGTAACAACATAAACTTAAAATTTTTTAACACTTTGAGATGACCCCCATGATCCAATTACACAAGTATTTTACTTGCTTACCCACTGCTTTTAAACTGCATATAATAAGTTCCAGGAAAATATATTACTATGTATTTAAACTCTTTCATCCCATGGGTGACAGCAGTAGATACTATTTTATTATCACATAAATTAATATGAAAGCATAAACATCCACTTGTGCCATGTGCACCTTAAATTACTAGTTTGATTTGTTCTGTGACCATATTACATGTAGACAAGCTCTATTTTTAGACGAGGAAAGCCCTACACAGGTCAAAATTTGACTGTCTTTAAATGCAATTATCAGCCTTTTTAGATCAAACACAAAGTTAATTTTCAAAATTTTTCAACATTTTGAATCTAACAGAAACAATGAAAGCAAAGTAAAATTTTAAAAAATATATGCAGTAGTGCTCCTGTAAGACTTTCAAAGATATACCTAAATTCTTGATTTATATGCTTAATTTTTTTGAAGGTAAGAAAATCTGACACTACAATTAAGTTAACTGAATATTCAATTACTAAAGCATGATGAAACACATTAAAACTATTTATTTGAAATGTATTTAAAACCCTAATATATCTTAAGATCTAGCACAATATTGTAGAACTTTGTAACACATGTACATCCATGTACTTTTCTTTATGCATGCCTCATATCTGAGAGGAAATCACAATGAAATAAAGATCTCATCTTTTTATTGTATGCCTTATATCTGACGCAAGATCAACATGAAATCAAGATCTCATCTCCAATGCCATCTATAGGAGGGAATTACTTTCTTTTTTACAGAGAAGAAAACAGTTGTTTTGTTGGTTTTAATAGCACTTTTAAGACATTACCGGCTGTATTATGACAATGAATGGAAGAAAACAGAGCCAAGCAGACATACAAGAGCAATATAAATTGATTAGTTCTGTATACCTGCACAAGCTTTTGAGTGGAGAGGTTCCATTTCTTGATACAGGTGTCCCTGGAGCCACTGAAAAGTATGTCACCCTGTAGAGTGAGGGATTGGATACCATCATAATGAGGTGGTTCAAGGTTGTACTTTGGGGTCAACACCCCAGCAGTGTCCTTCATCACCTCAAACACCTGCAAAAGGTAAAGAAAAGTGTTGATAGTAATGAAAATATTCCAAATACATATTTACAAAAGTTGAAAAATTTACAATGGTGAAATGTACAATGTATATTTAATTTGTATTGTGTGTTGGCTTTTGTCTATGATTATATGTATATTTAATTTGTATTGTGTGTTGGCTTTTGTCCATGATTATATGTATTTTTAATTTGTATTGTGTATTGGCTTTTGTCCATGATTATATTTATATTTAATCTGTATTATGTGTTGGCTTTTGTCCATGATTATATGTATATTTAATTTGTATTGTGTAACTGACCTTTGTCCATAACTGAGAGTAGGAGCTGGGTCTACCTGACTAATGACTTTTTAAAATTACACAACATATTGCATAGTTAGTTCTAGAATAAGAGTTTAGATTATATATTAAGATTACTATTATTTGGAAGTAAACATGTTAATTGGATCTAAATTCAGTACATTGGTATTCCCTTTGGAATAACACGGTCGACCTGCCCTTTCTCAGCTAGCTTGCTAAACTTTAAGTAAACAGGCCTGACCTTGTTTACAAATTTGATGGAAAACTCCATTAAGATGACAGAAATATTTTCAAAAAATGATTACTGCAACAAAGGTCAAATGGAGAGGCATATAAATGTTGTTTACTTCAGAATTACTCATTCCATATCTTAACATCAGTCTTAGTGGAATTAATTGAGAGTATTAAATTTATTTAGTGAAAACATTCTTTGAAATTATGGTGATTCATTTATGGGCATTTTGATTATATCATTGTGATACATCAAGACTGATAGTTCATCAGTACTATTCCAGGCTACTGGCATATCAGCACATTCAAAATTGGGCTTCATTTAGAACACCATTGGTACTCGTTCGGAATACAATATACTTTTGGAATTGTGATAGAACTTTTAGGACTATTAAGGATTTAATTCACAATACTATAAGTTCTTTATAAATTTTCATTTTGTATTCCTGGAAACAAATTGTTGAATTTTACAAAACTTGTTTTTTTGCTCTTTTCTGTTACCTAGTTTAAGACCATAAAGTCATAACAGCATAATACAAGCGGCATTACAGTTACGAGATGATGGAGTACCTATACCCTCCATAAAAATGTCTGCTAGGAGACGGAAGGATTTGTAGAAGACTTCATGTCTAGGAGATTCAAGTTTACAAAGTATGTGTGTATCTGAGATATTTAATGTAGCTTTAACAATCTGAGTCATATCACTATGATGTCTGCAGTGTGGCACTTTATAGAGATGTCTAGCACTAGCGCATAATGCTGCAGACCTGTGACATCATGTCCCACCCAGACACATTATCCTGACACCAGGCCAACCAGTCCTAACACTAACCTCTTAATGCTGAGCACCAAGCAAGGTGGCTGCCAGTACCATCTTTATAGTACCATTTTTATAAGTCTTTGGTACGACTTGGCCGGGGTTCGAACCCACAGCCTCCTGCATCCAAGGTGGAAGCTCTAACCACTTAGGCAACTGAAGCAGTGTATAAAGATACAAGGGAGTAATAGGTATCATGTATGTACACTTCTTGAAGACAAATTCATTGCTGGCAATTTAGCTGTGGAGACATCTGCTTCGGCAAAAACCAAAGTAGAACTCATCATTTTTTTTTCTGTGTAAAGAATTCCAAAATACATAAGGCATGTCTAGACCATGAATATGATATCTATATAAAGTTTCACTAGGACATCTTAAACAATTCTGCACTTTAACTCCAGCAATGAAAGTGTGTATGACAGATGGATGCATAGACAGAAAGATGGTAAAACCCATAAAATTACTGAAATCTTAATATACAAAGATAGATTACAAGCCATAAACTACACATACGCAAAATATCATAGGAAAATTCTGCATGGTTGTGCAGTTTTGCTCCTGAAACAAAGTGTGAAAGAGGGAGGATGGACAAAAAGATGGACAAAAATGTGTAAAAAAATTGGAACTGAAGAATCCCTAACATTAAAAGGCATATCTCGACCACAAGTCCAATATCTTCATATATTTTCAGAGATGTCTTGAATGATTTTGGAGTTTTGTTCCAGAAACAAAATTGTGAATGATGGATGGATAAACAAACTGTTGAAAATGTTAAACTGAAGAACTGTAAAGAGATAAAGGCAGAAGCACACCATTAGTCTAATATTACATAGAGGCACATGGACACCACTAGTCTAATGTATGTACCAATTTCATACAGGCACAATGACACTACATGTCTAATATATTTACCAATTTCATAAAGTCACAATGACACTACTAGTCTAATATATTTACCAAGTCCATATAGGTATCTGAAATAGTTTTGGAGTTTTCCAAGAAACCAAGGAGTGGAGAATTAACAGATGGAAAAAAAAAAAAAATGGGCAAAACATTGACATAAACCGGAAATTGAGGAATTTTGAATACATAAAAAGGCAAATCTAAAATACTAGTCTAATATGTGAACCAACGTTTCATAAATATATATTTAATGGGTTTTAGAGTTATGCTCCAGAAATGTGTGTGTGTGATTTAGATTTTTAATGCAGCTTTAACAATTTTTCCATCATATCGCTATGATCTCTGCAGTGTGACAGTTTATAGTGATGTCTAGCATTGAGGCATCATGCTGCAGACATGTGGCATCATGTCCCACCCAGTCACATTATCCTGACACCAGGCTGACCAGTCCTAACATTAACCTCTTAATGCTGAGTGCCAAGCGAGGCAGCTGTTAGTACCATTTTTTAAAGTCTTTGATAGGACTTGGCCAGGGTTTGAACCCGTGACCTCCTGCATCTGAGGCCGATGCTCTAACCACTAGGAAACCGGAGTGGTCACTCCAGAAATGAAATGCATGAATTATAGGTGTAACAATGAACGGACCCCAAAAAATTAATGAAAATATTACAAATTCTGAAACTGAAAAATTGTGAATAGCAAAAGGAACACATCTAGCACTAGTCTAATATGCATACCAAATTTCCAATACAGATATTTTAAACACTTTTGAAGTTATAGTCTGAAAATTAAAGTCTGAGATTGATGGATGGAACCTACTGCTTCATCCTCTGCCCAACAGTTATGAAGGACCCCACCCCACCCCACCCCCAAACCAACAAACCATTCTGGCATTAATTAACAATGTTTGTAGTTCTAACTTGCCTTGATGTAATGGTCCTTGGAACCAGTGACCAGGATGTCACTGTCTTCTTTCTGATCCACTGCTAACACCATGATGGCAGCCTGGTGGCCCCCACTCAGCTTTCTGCTGGCAATAAATCTGCACACACAACATAGGTGAGTCAGTTCCAAGACTAGAGTCCTGACATAGTGGTTCAATACAACAACTTTAATCCATAAAGTTAGTAAAAAAATTATGAAAACAAATAGTCCTCTTTGGTGGATCTGTCACTGACAAAGAGTAACATGTAAGGAAAAACACATAGTTACTAGGGGATGAGCAGTTTTAATGGTAAACTGGTATACTGTGCTACATTGCTAATAAAACAGCTTGGTGGTATTTTTATAAACATTATACAAATAACATCTTTACTTCAGCCTTCATTTGTTTTGTTTGAATTTCTCCTCGTTAAATGTTAATTATTCTAATCCAAATTACAGAAATTACACAAATCAACACATGATGTCCACTAAATGTAACTGTTGCCCTTCCTGCAATTTTCCCCAATGATCTGAATATTCCATTTTATTCCCCTGTTCTGATACAGCTTTTTAATAGGTGTATTATCCCTTTTGTCTTGACCTGTCACTTGTTGGACTCCATTTAGAAAAAAACAATAAGCAACAGCCTGATGATTTCAGACATTTTGCATCATGAAATACATGCAGTTTAAAGCATCTGAGGTCCACCTGTAAAGTTAGTCTGTTTCCTCGACCACTTCCAATCAATCTAATATGAACCTAGATCAAAATCAAACACAGATAAACCAGTATCAGGATTTTACTGCAAATAATCATATTTCCATAATTTGAGCTATTATTGTGTAAAGCTGTATTTTACGAGTCATTTCCATAAAACATAAGGCAAAGGTTGGCTGGTCTATGTACAGTATAGTAGAAGTAAAACTAATGCCAGGTAAGTAATTGTTCCAAGCTACTTGCCATGTAGGTCACGCAGATTCAGCATTATGTACAGTATAGTACGAGTAAAATTGATGCTGGACACATAATTGTTCCAAGCCACTTGTCATGGAGGTCAAGTAACCAAATGAAAATTTGTCTAGCTCCATGATGGAAACCACAGAGCATAGCTCCTTATATAAAAACTGCCTTATAATGAAGCACATGATACACATAATTTTACTACCAATTAATGAAAAGGAATCCATGACCATAGTATAACAGGAACTGTGTTGTAATGAAGGGCCTTATAGTGAGCAGGGTTCCCATGCTATTTAAAACAAACATTTCCAGGTCTTTTCCCGAGTAGAATTGATTGAAATTGATTTTTTTGGGATCACTTATGACTCTTAATGAATTAAATAAAGAACATTTTGGTTTGGAAAATGCACATTTTAAAAATCAAATCTGTCTCTCTATTTTGAGATTTCCCATAACATCTGAATTAGGAATAGGACCATGTACCAAATTAAAGGATGTTATCACCTGAAATAAATAACTACTGAAATTCAAATAAAGTTGCATGCATTTTAATTCACAGAATAACAAGAATCCCTTGAAGGGGCTGATACTCTACTGAGTGAACAGAATTTCCAAGAATTCAAGATAAGACCATTTTTTCCTTTTCACTGTCCAGTGTTGAAACCATTTATGATATTCTCCAGAGATAACAAAATTTTCTAATTAGCTGCTGTGGTACACATATTGGATGTCATCTTAGCAACATTTTCATGTAGGACAAAGTAGACATCATTAGAAGTCTTTGTGGTAAAACCCAATGTCATTGATTATTCATATAGAGGGAGTAGTGTCAACATTTTAAGATAGTCAGCATGGCAATCATATTGGATATACAACTGGTACCATTTCATTTAGGATTTGGTGAAAATCTCATGTCATAATGATCATTCATTTTAAGAGGAGTGGTGACAAGATCTTTCAGACAGTCTTGGCAGCCATGATGGATTTATGACAAGTACCATTTTCATTTAGGATGAACTAAGTTTCATAAGAAGTCTATTCATGAAAATGCCATGTTGATATAGTGATCCATTTAGGCATGAGTGATGGCCATTCTGAATGTCAGTTTAGCACCATTTTCATTTAAGACCTACTGGAATTCATAATACGTTTTCTGGTGAAAACCCCATGTCAATATGACTTTCTGTTCTGGTAAAGTTGTGATAACAAAATTTTTAACAAGGCTTCCATGATGGCCACAATAAATTCAAATCAACACAATTTTAGTGAAAACCACAAGATGATATGACCAATCATACCACTGGAAGTAAGATCAGCCTTGTTTTAATTTAAGACCAAGTAGCCATCATATTAAGAAGTCTTTAAGTGAAAAACCTCTCATGCTGATATGACTATCCAAGGAGGAGGAGTAGGGATAACAAAATTTTCAAAATGGCTACTGTTGCAGCCATATTGGAAGTCATATCAGCACCATCTTCATTTTTGACCAACTTGAGCTCATAAGAAGTCTTCTAATGAAAACCCCATGTTGATTTGACCATCCATGTTTGGAGGAGTAGTGATAAGATTTTCAAGATGGCTGCCATGGTGGCAATTCCCAAGCCCCCAATTCTAGGGATGAGATCCCCAAAAGCTTCTTGTTGGAATCATCCCTGAAGTATTTAGCAATGTCTGAGGGCAGAATGCTTTGACAGTTTAACTTGTATGTACACACATTTTCTCTTTGACACAACAGTTGTACACAAAATAAGTAAGTGCATATATTATGCATGAAAACATTATTTATCACACTGTGTGAACAAAAAGTAATTACTTACGTCCTGAGATCCCAGACCCTGACAACATTGCCAGTTGCCCCATAAATCAGATCCCCACTTGGGTTGATCATGATGTCTGCGACATGATCACCTGGGGTGAGATCAATTTGTCGGGTGGTTGAGAAGTTCACTGGCCCACTCTGGGTCAGCCCAGATGAACTGCCAAATAGAAAAATAATCTGGATAACTTGCATCTGCATAACTGACATTTAACTGTATTTGGATAAAGGTGGGTTGAGCAAGTTTCAACTTTCAGTAAAGGCATGAAAAGGCATGTTAACTTTTCTTTTGTTGTTTACATTACAACTACAGCACTCCTCATTATAATGTTGTCCATGAGAGTTATGGAATATACCACCTTACAGTAAGACTTGCCTTATAATGAGGTACATTATACAAGAATCCCTCATTATAACACTATCCATACAAGCCATGGAGTAAACCATCCTACAATAATACTGTCTTGTAATGAAGTACATTAGACATATAATTTTAATATCATCAAAGTATCATGAATATTGATGACTTGGATGGTACGGGTAATATGGTACATTAAATAGTAAATAGGAAATACTGATGACTTGGATGGTATGGGTAATATGGTACATTAAATAGCAAATAGGAAATATTTATGACTTGGATGGTATGGGTAATATGGTACATTAAATAGTAAATAGGATTAAAAGGATGAACATCAACTGTGAAATATTGATAATCATGTTTCTTTTAATGATCATAAGCAAATACCAACATCACTTTATGAAGAATAAATTTGAATGTTAAAGGTTTGAAGTTTCTTTACTCCTTTTTGCTCTAATTATTAAATGAGAACTTATTAAAAAGTCATAAACAATCTGAAAGACAATATTTATGCAATAACCTTTATCTTTATAAGTATTTTCTGCATAAATGATGTGTATTGTTTGAAGTATTACACAGAAGCTGTCAAATCATATAATGAAGGTAACCACTCAGTCCAATCATTTCCTCTTAGGATTCAATTTTGAGTAATGTCCCTTTATATAGCTTGGCTGATTTTCCAAGGCCAAAAGAGCTAAATCTAGAAATGTGTCTCATATTATAAAAACAAACTATTCTTAATAACTAAGAGCAGACAGCATGCCATCCCGTAAAATGAAAAATGGGATCCATGACAATACTCTCCTTATGACCGGAAACATTGGCTTTTATAGTGAGGGAGTGCAGTAGATCTTTCAATTAAGTCTTCTCAATATAAAGTTATAAATGACTGGTGAAAATAATTTGCAGTAAACTTAAATACTATATAAGGCAAACAAAGAAAACAATAATCCTAATAAACTCACTTAAAACCTACCTTAGAGTTTTGATGCATTTGCTGCTTTTTTCTCTGAGATCCCAGACGCTGATATATGACTGACAGACAGTAAAGAGAAGTTTACGAGACTGGCAGTATTTTACAACAGTCACATTATTAGGATGTCCTGCAAATGACATGAACTCTTTCCCTGTCTGGATGTCCCATGCCTTGGCCGTTCTATCTGTAGGATGAATAATAAAAATTATCACTTAATTTGTTCTTCACAATAACATATTCTGTCCTCCATCCTTAATAGGTTTGTGAAATTTATACCATTTTAATATTCTGCAATGAGTAAGGTAAACTTTAGAGGAAAAAGTTATCTGGAAAAATGCATATAGTATTTCATGTTCTTGTGACCAATACAGCATCAATGATGCTGGTGCCATAATTTTTTTACAGTTGTTAAAGTTGTCTCTAGAAAAAAAGAATAAAAGAAATTTTTGAAACTATATGAAACAGAAAATGACTGCATTCTGTAATTTTCCATGCAGGCTTTACTCTCATGTATATAACTTTTATCACATGATCATTTCTTCAGGACCCCCTGAGCAGTCGTTTAACAGAATAACAAATCAACTGCTTAAATGCAAGCACAATCATCTAAAGGGCTGCTGTGAATGATGGTGCTCAACAGACAAAAGAAGTAAAAAAAAACCCCATAATTTCCAAACATTATTTTTGTGGAAAGTTTTGATAATTTTTGGTGATTTGGCTGTTTCATTTTTTTTCATTTTTCTTTCTATATGTTGCTGCAACAGAAGTAGGTTCTCTAAAGCAATTGGAGAAATGAGCCTGGCCTGGACACACCTCATTAGCTAACCTGGGATCATCTTATGGTAGTGTTTTAACCTACACAAGTACTGCATACAAACCAAAGTTCCTTTTGTCTACATCACTGTATTTTAGTACCAATACATAATTATGTAGCGTTATCAGTCAGAAATTTGTCCTGATGACCGGTTGTATGAGTGAATAATAATTATCAAAAGAACATATAGATGGAAAGACATTTGAACATTTTTCCACATTTTTAAAGTAAAGTAGCAAACCATCAAGTAGATGAAATTTGGTCTGCAAGTTCCAAAAGCTGTCCAATTTATCATTATATTCGCAACAAATTACTTACAGCAAATAATAGCTAATCTTTGGTCTGTCAAAGAATATACAAAAATATTTTATTCAATGTCCAAATAAAAAACAAATGAACAAAAAACTAACGCTCAGGCAAAAAATCTGTATCTACATTATCTGGCTAACCCTAAAGTCAAAAGACAAATTAATCGTGTTTTACAAGCATTGGAAATAAATGAATATAGATGTAACTTAAACAGTTTCACCTGATTTACTTTGATCCATAAGAAAATGCAAGCATAGTGTATATTAGAAAACAACAGCAGAAGCAAAAATTCTAGCATGTTTTAACCTCCTACAGTCATCTACTGTCCATGCAAATCAGTGCATTTATAATCTAGACTGTACAAGAAGTCTGCAAACGAGTCAAATCAAAAAGAAAACTACATAAAACTGGATCAATCTTTATTACAATTTTCCAGTTTATAGCCAAAATATATTTGCTATTTCAGTTGCGGGTAGGAGGTCAGTCCAAGTCTAAACATTACTAACAGAAGCAATGCACTGATCCCAGCTGGTGCTAGTAAATGCCATACTGTTAAATTAAATTTAATGAGGACTTTGCATGCAATGTTACCAATAATAGTCACTTGTAGTATTTACTACCATATTTTATGTATTTTTTCGTACCCTTTACTTTTTCGTACACAATCCAGTTATCAAAATAATAATTATTTAAATGTATCATAATTTTTTGTACATATCACTTTGTATTATTTGAAAAATTCATTAAATTATCAGACATAACATTTCCACTAAGAAGATTTACGTTTGCAAAAAAGATCGAAAATACCGTATTCCCACTTTGTTTTTACAAAAATTAATGATTAATTGTTGGTGAGAAAATATAATGATTGATGCATAAGCATGGGTGCCCGCAGCATAGGTCAGGGGGGGTTCACGTGACCCCCCCCCCGAAATCATACTGCAATATATATTCCGACAAGTTTAATCATGCAAATGAAGCTGAAAATATGTCACAAGATTCTGTTCAAAACGCTTAGTAAATATTAGCTTTAGTTTCAGACTGCTTATTATACTAACTCTCCCGGCCGTGACTGACTGACCCCTCCCCACCTTTTTGCAAAAGATCCTGTGGGCGCCCATGTGCAAAAACTCTTACTGTCATTACAATATCTACTGGTGTTTATTAACAAATGAACAAAGGACTTTACAGACCATACCTTTAAATATTATCATTCATTAGTTCTCCTTATTAAGTCCGTCACCGTAACAAAACACCACGTACATTTTAAAACAAGCTTGGAAGCCCTTAGATGTTGTCTTATCCAACAAAAATTACATCTCAGTACATGCTAAAGTGAAGACCACAGACCACTGGTCAACTTGTCTTATTGTTTCATTAGTCATACAAACATAACATATAAAAACCTTGTCATTTTCCATTGTAAATTTGAAAGTCATGGACTCCGTTAAATCGATTCGCATATATACATATACTATCTTTTAAGTGCTTGTTCTGTTTTGACTTGGATATAATTAACATTTTATTGCAAATCTATTCTATGATATACCTCACTATTATCTTTATTGGCGAGTTTGAATAACAAATAATGCATATGATCGCTTGTCCTGATAACATCTGCTATATGGACAATAGCACATTGACAAATTTTCATTTCTCTAAGCAAGCCTCATTTCCCTACTGGCAGCCTCGATGATTTGACCTCCTCAGTCGATTCTTGCCCTCAATCTGGTTTCAACTAGACTAAACAAAGTGCTAAGCATGTTTAATTACCGTGTAAATAACATTATAGCCATGTGGTTGTTGTGACAATGTACATCGTAATTAAAACAGGAATGAACTGTTGATTTAGCGGTGTTTATTCCCAATGGAATATAGTAGGGTTGTAATACATGAGGATTATCCCACTAGTCAGGTAACTGAAAATAGTCTTTTCTTCTCTTTGCAAAAGCTACAAATAAAAACTACACTGAATAAATACGGTCTTGTACACTGAAATTTTTTTATTTGATTGATCTCTCTGACACACACACACACACACACACACACACACACACACACACACACACACACACACACACACACACACACACACACACACACACACACACACTTACTTAAGCGTTGATTTCAAGTTCTTTATTTTTTATTGCAATTTGATAATGAGATTATTGTTACGGTAAAAATACAACTTGCACTTAATTTCCTGATGATGTGGGGTCGTATCGTTGCGTACAATTTACCAATAAATAATACCCATAACTTATACATGTTCAAACCATCTTGATCATTTTGCACAACATAACAGGTACATATGTTCTAAACGCGGACGAGCTTGTACACTGAACATAATTCTCTCTCTCTCTCTCTCATTCACTAATAACAAAAGTTCTTTTGATTTATGAGACAGAAAATATACGTTTACTTTGTACGTTTGTACCTTTAGGTTGTCGAGTAGCGTGTGTACTGCAGAACTTGTTTTGGTACAATCCCTTTATTTTTCGTACACGGTCAGCACCACCAAATGATAATTATTTATTTTACATATAATTTTTCGTACACTGAAATTAATGATTATTTTTTCGTGTATGAAATATTACATAAAATACAGTAGTCCTTTTAACATGTTCTACATACCTTTACTGCCAGTGAAGAGCCAGTCCTCAGAAGCACAGACAGACAAAACAGCCTTGGTGTGACCCTCAGCCACATGGGAACACATAAGAGGTGATGACCGTGTGGTGTTCATTCTTGAGGTAGCAGGCACAATAGCTCCCCTAAAATATAATTAAAAAAATGGAGTCAAGAGAATCATGATCATTCATTAGTAATCCATTTTTTCTAAATAAATGAATGTTTGCCTTTAAAAATGCAGTCACGTAATTACGAGTTTGCAATGATATTTCCCAAAATGCTTGAATGATAAAGTAATGAAATGCAAAAATCTGAACTTTATGTTACCATCATTACTGAAAATATCGAGACATTACAAATAATTACTTTTATCTCTGTGAAGATAATTTGTGTGTTAATGAATATTGTAATTATTCTGGAATCTTTCATAAAGACTGTTGTTAACACACTCAGCAAGTTCAGTGCTGGGTGGAACTTGGCTAGTTTGGTTTGGTTTGGTGTTTTACGGCACAGAAACACAGATTATTTAGTGCCAAGACAATTGGAGTCAAGTGCCTTGAACAAGGACACACCATCGTAGCCAACCCAAGTCAAACCTGTACCTTTACGGTAACCGTTATGAGTGCAGCATGTTAACCACTAAGCTACCACAGATTTTTCAGAAGTAGACTAGGTACACATGGTTCCATTATATCCTTGTTTGCCAAAACAGAACATCTGATAGTGTTTCAGTATTTTCTTCTGCAAATAAAGAATTGTGGGTGCAGTTTTGCTGTTTTGTGTTCTTTTTGTTTGCGAAGCTATGTCAGTCTGTTTGAGTGCATGTTGTGTCACTGGTGGTAAATGTGCACAGTACTCAGATATCCCCAGTAACATGCTCTAAATAATATAATCACTTTAATTCCTGTAAATTCGGGGCAAGTTCAAGAACCATAGATAATGTCATGTTGCTTAATATGTTTCAAAGGTAACAAAATTAACTCATTTAAGTCCAAGACAATCAAAATCATCACAAGAAGTTGATCTCTAACCATTACCATGACACATTTTATAATAATGTGTGCAACTGCTGACTGGATTGAGTTCTCATAATGAGATTGTTTCATAGTGTAATAATTGTCTGTGAAAACAGAATGTATTGCTAAAATGATACGTGTTTTTAAATTACCTCACCTTTGATAACCTGCAAGACAACCTATATTTTCTTTTAAACATGCCTGAAATGATCTCAACTAAAAAAAACCCAAAATATGGTAAGAATTCCCCACAAAATGCAATGGGCTAAATCACTTACACTGATTAAGGCATAATATTTAATACTACTATAGGTCTGTAGACCAAACTGATTAAGTCCAAAATGAGGTTCTTGAGTGACAATTTTGCATTGAATAAAACCAAGTTGACAATTTGTGAAAATCATGTGCTGGCAATGCTGACTGCTTTATTTGCTGGATCATGTCAGCTATTTATATTGCTGCCCCCCCCTCTGGTTAATTTACTTGATATTTAGCGTAATAAAAGTTGTTCCAATTTCAATCTCCCATTTTTGAGTACAGGTAAAATATACCTTAGTGTATGTTCCCACTTAAATTATTTAATTTTTTGTAGGCTTTAAAAAATATACTTTATATTATGAAATTTTATGTACTAATGAAAATTATGACAACTTTTGAAAATATGTATCCTGAAAATGTAGTAGTCTGGATATTTACATTAATTATAATATCATGTGACAATTCCTAAGTGTTGAGACATGCCCACCCAATAATTCTCCAGAGACAGGCAGAGGGTTATACTTGAAACAATGAAGTTCACAATTAGTGAATCATAAATAAAAACAGCTGTAAGGTGATTAATTAATGAAATAACTGGTGCACTCTGATTTCAACTTTGCTGCAGGAGCTGCCATCTTGAAAATAGTTTTATTAGTCTCAACCCTGCAAGCTCGGATTTGTTAAATAGGCTTGATGCACATTTCTACATGTCATAAGATGAGATTGCTCAGGTCATCTTGGCTTTTTGGAGTACAGTATGAAAATGTGACTTGATGTCAAGGATTTTAGCCTTTTTGGCCTTTATCTTTGTGCACCCTTTTGGGGATACCTAAAATAACTTGGCACAATATAGCCTGCACTGTGCTGATCTAAAACACCCATTACAAACCTACCTACCTACATACACACTGCATGAAGACAATATTTGATATACCACCCTCCCACAACATTTCAACAAGTTGATACACTAAAATTGTGACTCATCTAAAACATTTTCAATCAGGGCTTTGTAAGTTTCTTTTTCAAGAACTTATAAGTCCTACACATTTTCTTAACAATGATAAGGATTCTTTCATTTTAAATATAATTTATTAATCCAAACAAAAACAATTTCAATACTCAAACTAATCTACCAACCGCTTAAGTGCATTTGGTGATGTGACAGCACTACCAGTAAGTCTAGAGAAGACATTTTCACCTGTGGTTCGTTCTGACCTGCGTGTTGGCTGAGGTGAAGATGGAGGTGTTGTGTCTGACGATGTAGTAGTATTGTCTCTGATAAAAATAGAATACAGGATATTATTTTCAAAACCATAAGTAAGAAGAAAAAGAATGAAGAATAGTTGTTGTTGTTGTTGTTATAGGATTTAATGCCATTTTCAGCACAAGATAGGCTATACATGGCGGCCAGCATAAATGGTGGAGGAAGAACCCTGGAAAACTCTAGAAAGAACCACAGACCCATAAAAAGCTACCAGCAAGCTTTCTCACATACCCACACTGGCTGAGCCTGAGACTTGAACCAACGTAGACAGAGGTGAGATAGCAGTGATCCATAATGGTGAGTGCTTTAGACCACTAGGCCACTTGGGGCCCCACGAATGAAGAATAGAAAGAAGAGATTGTGAATACGCTGATGGCAATGATGATGATGACAATAATAACGATGATTATGAAGATGATGACAATCGAAATGAAGGTTTAATAAAACAAAAGGTTCTTTCTTTACTGAGATTATATCCAATGCAGAAATATTGCAAACAATTAATGCCTGACCTTGTTGTAATTTCTGGGAAAACTCACATCCATTCAACAAATGGATACTATAATATTTCAAATTGGTATAGTAAACCTGTCTTGAAAGGACATAGCATCTTGATACCACATTCTCGGTGAACAGATGTGTTCATTATATAAAATTATGACCTCTTATGATGGACCACCTTTCTTGAGAGACCATTATTTTTTGGCAGAGTGGGTGGTCTTTCAAGACAGGTATCAGCTGTGGGTGGAACTGTCTGTCATAATTATGAATGTATCAGGCTTTCATGAATAACTGTCAGTCTAGAGGAATGACAAAATCTGAGGATACATTTGAAGAAATAGAATGTAATAACTTAACAACATGGTTCTTGAAGTTTTCACTGGTCACCTGCAGCAATCACAAACATTAATTATCGTGTAGGAAATAAATTCAGATGAAACTAACCATGACAGATTTAACAGCCACTGAGACTGGGCATAAAAGTCATAAAATAACTAGAGCTGTTAGTGAGAATCAGCTCACAAAAATAACACCAATTCTGTGACAAGCCAATATATTATGAGTATTCAATTAACCAGAAGTCACTCACAGTTTTGGTGTTCAACAGAGTGTATTCTCCAAATGTATCAGAACTACATGTTTGGTGGCAACATGTTCAAGATGATGAAATTGGAGCATACACATTATCTAAGTTCTGTTCAAAATTCTAGATATGAAAGCATGATGACCTATTTTTATGTGTAAAATGCTTTAATGCTTTCATTCTAAGATAAATTTTAGCTCAATTTTGTTATGATCACAGTAGGTTAAAATGTATTTGAGTTATACCCCAGACATATCAGTAACCAATTTTGATCAAATCCTGAGAAGTAGGTCATAGTGACTCAGTTCTTGTACATAACACATTGAATTTTAAATCAATCATATTTTTGCATGAACAGTGTCTGAAAGATAAAATTTTAACACAAAATGGTCAAGGGTAAAGTACTTGTCAGGCTTCACCCCTCACCTGGTTTCACGCTTCTAAATACCTGGTGCAAGAAACTATTTGGTCATCTACTAAGATCAAAACTGTAATGCAGTTAGACAGCATCACTTGGTAGTACAATGTCAAAAAAATTAAATGAAAGTCATTTTGTTTCAAACCTATGTTTTCTTCCATGAGAGAAAAGTGGTGGCTTAATGCTGACATGGATAACTGATTATGAAACTGCAAGCCACTCTTTATCAGGAGATTTGTAATCTTGCAAATGGAAGTAGAGTCAAGATCAAGATAAAAATGGCAAGGAAATTAGCCTCCTACACTACCTATGATATTGTTATCTCAAGATGAAAGGCAAACTTGTCAAAAGATCTATACAAGACTAAGAATCACACCAATTAAACTAAATCCCACTCTTGTAAATTTACTCATTTTACTTGTACCAATCACATCTTTATCGGTGGTTAGCATTCACATATTAGAGAACAGCAATATTATGCTGGTGTTTTCATCATTTTCTGATATAACTGTAGGTGTCCATAAATGCATATTTCTGTCCTTTGGAAAAGCTCTGAACTTTCACTATTTTTGAAATTTACTGGTCCACTCCAATCACATAGCACTGGATAATTAGCAAAAAAATAATTCTGCAGAGGTCTCAACTAATTTCCCTTATATTATCACATGACCAAAATTAATACTCCAGCCACAAACAAAAGCCATGTGCCATCAAGTGCACAGACCATATAACACAGCTATCTGCAAACCAGGTATATTCTCTGACTGAAATGGGGGTGCTCATTTATCTAAAAGTGGCCATTTTTTATGGTGGATTGGCAATATCTGTACAACTTAATATCCATTCAGGCTAGAATGCCATCAAATGGTCAAATTTTCTTGAGTAGTTTCTGAGAAGTTGTTGTGAAAGGTTCTACTACTTTGGTACTGGTGGCATACTGCTATTTTTTGTACAAAACTTGAAAGCCCTCTATGTAAAGATACTTCTGTTAAATTTGGTCCAATTTTGTTACATGTAGCAATTTTTGAAAAGAGGTTGAAAAGTTCGTCTAAATTTTAGCAACGACAGCCATAACTGATGGTGGATTGGCATCATTTGTATAAATCAGAAAGCCCTTTAGGACGGTGTATTTTGTCAAATTTAGTGTCAAGTTAAATCAAATTCTGTTCAATATTTTTATAATTGTCATTTGAACACTTTATCCTCCAAGTAACAGTAGCCATATTCAATGGTGACTTGGCATCATTTGTACAAATTTGAAACCAATTATGCCAGAATACTTTTGGTCAAATTCTATTCAGTGGTTTTTAAGAAATTCTGTTTAAAATTTTTTCTGTTGTTAGTAAATGTGGCCATACTTGATAGTAGACTGGCAACTTTTAAACAAATTTCAAGGATCTTTATGCCAGAATGCATTTTGTTTCAATCTGTCAGTTCATGAGCACTTTGCTGCTATGGCTGCATATATAAATCTTGGTATACACATATCTGACAAGGTCAATGTAAATGAAACAAATATAATTGGGGCATATTCTATTTAGTGCTGTCTGCAAGGAAGAAGTTATTTAAATGTTTTACCCTTTGTAGCAATGGAGGTCAAATCTGATGGTGGATTGGCATCATTTATATCGGATTAAAAGGCAATGATGTTTCTATCAAAGTTGTTCAAATTGTGTTCAGTTGCTTTGTGAGAAATCATATAACAGTTTTTATATTTCAGTAATGGTAGCCATATTGGATGATGGATCAGCATCAACTGAACAAATCTGAAAAGCCTTGACTGAAGAATGTTCCCTGTACAATTATCTACAATCTGATCAAGAAACCTCTTAGAAAATAAAATAAATAATAAATAAATAAATAATAACTTAAAAAAGATAATGGACAATGAATGACCAAGGACAATGCCATAAGCTCACTAGGCCTCACAGCAAGGCGAACAAAAAATAAAACACTCCCAGCAGTATTGACCCTCCCCTGTGATTTTAAAAGTGAAAAACAAAGAGAAATATAAAATGTGCGCAAAACTTTGTGGTGCAACTCTTATAAACGTGTGTTTAACTAATGTAACTCCCTAAGTTATGGAAATTTAAGGAATTATTTGGAGCTTATCGAAGACAGCGAACTACATCACATCTGCTGTCTGGAAAAGTGACTTGTCCATGCAAAAATGGCAACCATGCTATTAAAGAAACTCTTATTTTTACTTAAAAACATGAACAAAATGACAATGTTTGATATAACTGATGAATGAAATGATTAAACTTTGTGCATTTTTTATATCCCAAATGCCTTTAGTTTTTAAATTGGAAAGGGGTACAAACTGTTGGGGTTGGGGTTGGTGAATACGATAAAAGCAGTTACAAGTCAGCATTATAATGAACAGGTTGTACAAACATAACAAAAAAAATGCAAAAAACTTGTCATAAAAACATTTTTGTTGCAAAGAATAATAACATGAGACCTACTTCTTTTACTGAGCCAGCTTTTATTTAGGAAAATAATAAACTCTTGATAATGCAGTTAATCTAAACTTTAACACTGAGAATAATCTTGGGTGAAGATAGGCATACGGACACATACATAGATGCCAAGGTGATCACTATGTTGAGAGGCTTGACAAAAGAAAACAAGACCTCGGTCTAGAATAATCAACAATTATCAGATTAAAGCTGGGTTTTGTTTGTTTTTATAACCCTCTTTTAACTGGGTTAGTCATGTGTAAACAACTAATTTATAACAACTGGTCATATAATATGCAATATGAAAAAGGATGTATAAGGGTTAACTCATGAATAACCCTATTGGAAACTTTTTGAGGTATGGGTATATGTCATAAAATGTTGATCTCATTTTGGTAATTTTTCTATAAAAACATAATAACCTGTTTAAACCATAGCTATAAGAACATCGTTAACAAAGCACAGGGTCCATTCTAGAATGCGAGATTGTGGGAATCATGTTTATTCCTCAGCATTCGCATAAAAAATCAACAAAATGTCCAGCAAAAATGCTTTTTATTCTGAAGCCCAAGCTTAACTTCTTCCCTTCACCCATCCTATATATTCATAAAATATAAAATGGTTTTATTATAAAATGGAAAGGGAATTTCCCCTCTAATTTTCTGACCTAGAATAGACCCTGAAAGAGTGACAAAATGAACAACATAACATCTTTCAGCATGTAAATGTTGCCTGTCTCAACCTGGCATACTGTGTTGAGGTTAATGATGCAATGAATAAATACATACAGTCTAGTATCAATTATCCTATTTTCATTTATGCATCTTTTGCTATAATAGATCATGATAAAAAGAATGCCTTCCATTCCTTGTTACTTGCTACATAAACTCCCTTAATCCCTAGAACAGTGATTGGGTTACATATACATCTTCCTACGTACCATCTATACTTGATTATAAGTTCAGTCAAACTGCAAACATCATCACCTGCCATTGCAAAATGCACCTGAAGACCAGGCATGGGCACCTGCAGGATTTTTTGCAAGGAGGTGGGGGGTCAGTCAGTCATAGCCAGGAGATTTAGTATAGTAGGCAATGTGAAACTAAAGTTAATATTTACTAAGCTTTTTGAACAGAATCTTGTGACATTTTTTCAGCTTCATTTGCATGATTAAACTTGTCGGAATATATATATATATATATATATATATATATATATATATATATATATATATATATATATATATATATATATATATTTGCAGTATGATTTCCTGGGTGGAGGTGTGTCACATGACCCACCCTGACCTATGCTGCGGGTGTCCATGAGACCAGGATATATTTTGTTTGATCTACAGATTATAATCAACAAACTGCAGAGATCCAGGTCTGCCAGCACATTATGTGACAGCAGATCTGGGTCTGTGCAATCTGCAGCTGGACTCAACTTACAAGCGAGTATTTATGGTACATGAAAATGTCACTGTTATGTTTTTTTTAATTATACATTTTACCCCCTTGATATAAACAAAATAATCACAAATTTTGAGAACTTCCACTGAGCATTTTTGTTTGAATGCAGAAATGGATAGAAATATGGAAGGAAACCATCTAGATAAACAAAAATGTCATTTAATTTAAAGCTCTTTACTTTTGGGGTTTATTCAACATTTAATGACAATGGTTAGTTTGCATCTCCTAAACTGAACTAAACTGTATTTGGTGTGAATACTAAGGAATGGAGAGTAGCAAACATTAACATGTGTAGTATATACTGAGAAGACAACATAATGTACAACAGCCATATGCAACAGCCTCCAGGGCATGAGCCAGATAGCAAGTTTTAAAACCACACTACACGATATAAAATATAACCAGATAAAACTAGGTTGCAGGTTAGATTCAGCCTGCAGGCCATATGTGCACATGCCTGATGTACAATTTCACCATTTATTGAGAAGGCAACATAATGTACAACTTCACCATCACTGTGAAAGAAAGTATGAAAAAATGGACTTACTTATTAGGCAATGCACTGTTTGAAGTTAGAATGAAGAAAAAAATATTGTAAGAATGCTGTGGAGTTAAACTGTTGATGCAAGAACTGATATCAGTGAAATCAATTACCAGCAGCCAACATAAAGAATGTGAGAACCTTGTAGAAGAAAAGGGGTTCTGACTTTTTACTCTTGAACTAGAGCAGCAACGGGGTAGAAAATTGTTTTCCCCTGTATCCCAAGGTCTATTTCTTGCCTTTATGACAAATAAGATTTTAAAAATTTGATGACTGTCCACTTTACAAAATCTTAAATCTTCAACTATTTTTTGAAGATTAATTAAATAATTAAACTTATGGAATAAATGCTAAAACCTATGAAACTAAAGTAAACTTGAAAGCTGATTAAAAATGATGACCTGTTAAAAAACAAGTCTTTATTTTCTTATGGAAATGTGTTTCATATGGATCTGAAAAAAGAAATACATACCATATATACTCACTTATAAGACAGATCCAACTGCACTGATCCAGATATACCAACATTTAATGTGTCAGCAGATCTGGGTTTATGCAGTTTATCAGGAGTAATCAATAGAACAAACAACACAGACAATGATCTGCTGGCACATTATGTTTTTCGCAGTTGGCCCCATAAGTGAGTATACACGGTATCCTGAAGTTCTGTACAGACATGGGCACAAGGACACTTTTGATGGCATGGCTCATCCTAAATCTGTTTGCTAATGTTTGGTAAATAGAGGGAATCTAATTTGTTCATAATCACAGGTCAGAAATGATTGGCATATAACCAATCCTGTATAATCCGGTAAGTATTTATTTTACCTAACTACCAGGTATTTTGTCTATGCCTTGTCATTAAAAATGCAGATGATTTTAAACAACAAAGATAGCAGGGAATGTTGTGTTTTGCCTGTGAACCAATCTATAATAGAATGACCAATACCACCAAGATTACCATCTTCCAGTATCTGACTTGAAAGTTTTAACACATCATCTGTGATAAGACAAACATATTAGTTATGGGTACATCACAAAGGGCCCTGCTCACTACAATCTGTTCTGTGGGGTGTTAAATAGAGGAACCTGTGTTGGGAAACCAATTTTGGAGGCACTCAGGGGCCATGATTTGTCTAACTGATGATTTGCAATGCTTGAAATTCAACTTCTTCAAGAATTCATCACATACCACAGACAATAAAAAGATAAGTTGATTGACAGAGGTCATAACTCTGTCCAAAAAGGGAGTAGACATATGGTTCTTGACCTGTGCTACTTAAAAGCAGCATTCTATACAAAGACATGAAGCTGAGTGACATGGGCCACAGCTCTATCCAAAATGGATCCAATTAGACACAATCCCATTAAAGGCACATCTAAGTCTATGTGACAATGTTCATACCAAGCAGCATTAGAATATGTTGAATAGTTCTTGAGTTATGCTGTTTACAAGAAAAATCCCATGTAAAGATATAAGGTTAACTGTCAGGGGCTATAACTCTGCACAAACAGAATTGAAACAAAACCCACAATGGTACATCTAGATCTATGAGACAATGTATTTACTAAATTGCATAAAGTATGTTTAATGGTTTCTCAGCCATGCAATGACCTGCTGCATTGGAGATTCAAAATTTATGGGAAAAGGGCAGTAATTCTGTCCACACTGTACCTGAAAAGACAAAACCTTTAAAATGCAAATTTACATGCAATGTAATATGCAAATGATCTACCAAATGACATCCAATTATGTACGAGGGTTGCAAAGCTTTGGTGGTTATAAGACATATGAACAGACATCCAGATAAATAGATGCAATAGGTGATTCTTATAGGACTCCTACATATTCATGCAGCACCTTAAAAAGGTCCAACAATGACAGAACTTTAAAACTGTGCATTAAAGATAATTTAGTCAAACCCTTGTCCATATTTTTGACAGCTGTTTCTATATGACTGCAATGAACCAATAAAATAACAGAATCAAGAGATAAAATGATGAAATTCCAGGTTCCAGATAAAAATCATGCTAAATTTATAATTCCATAAATATAGTAACACACAACTGTTTGATGTCCCCCTAGCAATGTAATAATTGGAAAGTGATAGCAACGTCATCCATTTAATAATAATTAAGACAAAAGATTTATAACCCTTTTAACTTATTAACAATCACCGTTTCAGTGAAATTCACTGCCTTCTATGGCCTTAATGGAGATTCTAATTTACTGTATATTGATTAGTTCATGAGCACTGACATAATCATAATAGTTTCACACAAGTGGCAACCAATCCTGAAAAATACACCCATGTACCAAACGGACACAATGAGTGATTATAAGTCAAGACCTGAAAGTGGGGACAGATATTAGTACAGATCTCCTAAACAAAGCATTAATTCTGCATTATTTACTGATATGCACTGATTGTGAATGTCTTGAGGCTGTAGCATTAGTGATTTAAAATTGCCCTTTTTCGTAAAATCCCCTAAAGAAGTCATCAATTAGACACTCCTGTTCAGGTGTCTTGGGGATGAATGTTGTACAACACCTCCACATTTGGCACTGAAAAGGATTGATAATAGTTCTAAATTGGTTCAGTTCTCATTCTGATATCATAGAATACATGTCTGCCAAGCTTTTAACCTTTGGCAATTGATGGATTAAAAAAAAATATATGCAATTTTTCTTTTGCCATTAATTTTTTTTAGCATCTGAAGTCACAGGCTAAACATATAGCTTTCTGGAAAACCTTTACATGTCATTTCCAAAAAGAGTTTATCATTTAACACTTTTTTTGTCGCTCTATTTTTGTTATTGGTAAATAAATTACTGCTCTCTTTTGGAATCTTATATTGCACACAAACTTTTGTTAATACAAATGCATACCCTGTTAAAATGGTTCTGGAAAAATTAAATGGGCAAGAAGTGTGGCGGACAGACAGATTGACAAAATTTTTAACAAAGTGTCTGCTTATAAATTCAAAGTAGATGACCATATACATACTGGTATAGAGAATAATACTAGAGTAAATCAAGCATGAAAATGAAGTCAATGTGACCTATGTATCAATTTTTGTGTGTAGGTGAAACTGGGTCCAAGAGACTGAGGCTGTAACCAACTGCTGAAATTTCAAGTCACTCAAGTGTAAAAGTTAGGTCACAATGGCCTAGCTTTGGTATGATTAAGTTAATCCGCAATGCAAACACATGTCAGTTTGCACGAGTGTCAGTGAAATAGGGTCCAAGGTAACATCAATGTAACACAGAAAGCTGAAGAAAAAAAAAACAAAGAAAGGAAAACTGGGTCAAATTGCCATGACCGAGTTACTTTTATTAGGAGTACTCTTACATTTCATGTATGGGGATAAAGAAAGGCCCAATATAATGAGTGCTTTAGGAACATCTGCTGAAAATACAAATGTCACTCAAAAGATGCCATGTTTGGAATAAACGGTCTCTGGTATGGCGGAGTTAAACTGTTTGAGATGTTTCAACATAAGAAGTTTCAAGAGAGTAAGTGAATTTTTATTCAGGGTGCAAGGAATGAATAGCTGTCAATACCAAAATCACTAGTATCAAAACTGGGTTAGATTAACCTAGTTTTTTGGTATGGAAGTGTTACTTTTGTTGAGATGTATCCACATATGCATGAGTGTATGCACAATAGGATTTATACTGTTCATGTATGGTTTACACTGACCTAGATGCATCCATACACCAATTTTCAAAAGTATTGATTAAAAAGGGATATTAAGGTGGTTACAAAATATTGAGAATAATGAACCAATAAATGAACACAAGAATAAATGTGAGAAGAAAACTATAACTCACCCAATTTTGATAATAGAAAAGGGGATAACCCACTCTATTATGGGGTGGAAGGGGTATACAAAAACCAGTAAATGAATCTGACATGTTAAGACAACAAATTGTGCTCACTCAAACCAAAGTTCTAAAACAAAAAAGGTAAATTTCCTGCAGGGGTCTACATATCTATTTTCATTATAATCTAATTATTTAACATCCTCATGTCCTTATGCATAATTCATGAAAATTAATAAAGTTCTTGCCCCAATCCAGCTGTTTCAAAAGAGTTCATTGGTTAGAGACTGTAAATAATTTAATCAATATCTCAAACATAATCAAGGTATCTGAACAATCTGATCCTAAAATGATAAAAGCTATTGGGCAAGTGTGATTGTTTAAGAACAAACTGTAACCTTGTGACACTTTGTCCTTCAAAAGAATGTACGAATACCATTCATGGAGATCAAAACAGCTCTGGGGTTTTCACATAAGAAAATAAGCTGTACTGATGTGTGTCCAGTCTTAAACATGGTAAGTAATACTTTCTAATTCATTGCTTATTAAAATTCTTTCTTTTTCTTCTGCATAAAATGGAGATATAAATACTGGATGTTCTTTTGTTTCAAAATTAAAATATGTAGAATGTATTTTATGAATTAAGGAAGGTCACCATTACTTGATAATATCAAGAAATGTATTTAACTCCATGAATATATATTATTCAAAAAACATAATGCATTAGAAATAAAATTAAAAAAACTGTGAAAAATTAACCAGTCCATCAAAGGTCTGACAATAAATTGTGAAGCACCTGGATAGCATTTCCATTGTTAAAATTCAAGTTAATTCGTTGCCTGGTTACATTTCAAGTAAAAAATAAGTTATTGTCAACTTGTGCATCAAATTGACTTGATCAATTATTTCTATAACAAAATGTGATTAATATTTTTCTATTAGCAGATAATCAATGGTAAAAGTAATTCTTATTAACCCCCTTAACTATGTAATCTGCTAGACTTTTCTAGAATTATGGTGAGAAAAAAAAATAATCTGCACATGAATGTTCTGATTTGTAACATCTCAAGGAGGCATCCATTAGGATGTGAAATTAGCTTTTAATAGCAATGATTACTTTAAAACACATTATTCAAATCCTCAAAATATGATTAACTTTAGAGGCTGTTAATTTCACATATAAGCATAAGTAAATCCAAACTATTTTATTCATTTTAATTAAAGCAAAACTGAAAACCACCTTAACTACTTGGCTACTAATTTACTTACTCTTTAAGTAAACCCAAGTTTTGGACTGGGTAAAACTGAAAATGATGAAACTATTTTTGCAAGTTATATGAACCGATGGGAACAAGTTTTTAATATCTACTGGGACAAAAACCACCAAAATCAAACTGGGAAGAACTTAAATATCATTCAAGAAAAATTATTTATTCAAATAAGAGCTTGATAATGCTTTTAAATAAATCTTATACTTTTCCAACTTTTGAACTAATTATGCTAAGGGGGTTAATTGTTAAAAATGAGGAACATACATTTTATACATTAATTTTCCAAATATTAATTTATTTCTAGAGAGTTTATTTTATTCATGATTCGAAGAAATGTTGTCTAACAATTTCATGTCTTGTCAGAATTATATTTTGAAAAAAATCCAATGATGCAATCCAGCATTTAAGTTATGCAAAGTGTTTGTTTAACAAGGACTGTACCATATCTAAAGGTTTTGTTAGAGTTACTCTTCTTGAATAATATAGTACACCCAGCCTTCTCCTTTTCCTTTATTGCAACAGGATGAAAATGAAATGTAGGTTAAATATTATGCAAATGCAAAAAACAATTTCTGAAATAAAAGAGAAAAATAAAGATGGCTCAGGTGTCCATGTGGATGGCAGTTTAGATGGTAACAGGTTGATAATAAGAAGGCTCTACAACTGATATCTTGTGTTTATTGTATCATTACAAAGAATTACTACATACAATTTTTGTAACTTGAATATATTTATTGACCATTTAAATATACAAGTTTAGTATGCTTTGTGCCATTTGTAATACTTGCATGAAGAAACTTTAAATACAGATTGCATAGTGATGATCTGCACATATTACATGTAAATAATAAGCTACTTAGCAGCGTTTATAACAATTGTCACAAGAATTTTGTATACAATTTTCTCTCTCACTTAGCCATCTACCATTTATTTCTACTCCAACTTTATGTTCCACAGCAGTATTAGAAAATGAAGCAACAAAAGCATTAAAATCAGTGATGGTTGCCCTGCTGAATATGAAGGTAACAGCACTTAAAATGGACCTCAACTGATAGTATTTATAGAAAAAATACAACTTTCTGAAACAATCTGAGAATGGTGGTTAGTGGTTTTAGATCTTAAAATGCACATCTGGGTACTGCTCTTCATTACCAAATACTGGTGCCACATATTATAAAAATCATTAATATCAATCGTTAGATTGTACCCATGACGAAAATGGAATTCATAATTTTTTTCCACCCATTCATTAGTTTAATGGCAGTCATTACATGCATGATGTTAATACTGCATTAAGATGATTTACTACCTATCCAGTGTTCTGAAGTAAAAAACATAAATAAATCAAAGTATCCATAATACTGACGTGGCCATCAGAAGAAATCAGTGGAAAGAAGTATAATGGGAACACAGTAATGTTCAATATTGATAAAAATTGTATAATAAATACTTTAATTATCCAACATCTGGTAGTATTCTATTTGTGAATTTTGTTATTAAAATTATGTCAGAAATACTGCCTCTCTGAGTGGCAAGAAGTTCATTTAATCGGATTCGAGACCACCTTATTAGCATGCATTGATCTTGCTCATAATAAAGCAAATCTTTTGGTCTATGACCATTAGAGCTAAATAGTGACTTGCCCTTCCTCAGCCTTCACTCTTAAATAAGAGTGGCCAAGTGGAGTTTTTGACCCCTGTAGAACTAGTTGTTACAAAGGCAATTGTGTTCCACATCTTAACACATACAGCAAAACTGTTCATATTCCAAAATGGGATTAATTGGTTTCTTTATTTACATGATTTTACTTCTGTGGACCTGTGGCAAATTTTAAATATTTCAAGATTTACTACTGTTCAAAATTTTATTAAACTATCTTTGTGAAAATTATTTTAGCAAATATACTTGCCAAAATTGTTAAAATCACGTGACTTATAGTAGATGTATTATAAAATGAAAAGAATGCTGGTATATCCTCTTTTCTAGTCTCTCAATATGAAGACAAATGTTTGTCTGCCAACAAGATTATTAATTCTATTGTTTATATGTCTTTTGAAAACCTGAAAACCAACTCCTAAATTTTAAGCTCACTATATAGATTTATAAAGAAGAAGAAGAATTTCTGAAAGAAAATTGATGACAAAATTAATTAGAGATACACAATTGACCATTACCAGTATGACAGCTTATGCCAACAGATAACATGGTGGAAATAAAATCAAATTCTATGCACGAAAAAGCAAACTATTTCTAAAAACATTATACCAGTGTAAACTCCTGTAAATGTTTCTTGAATGATGATTGATATAATCATCTACAAAACATGAAAGTTTCATATCTGTCAAAGATGTCAAGTACTTCATAATTTTGATAGAAGCCGACCACAGATAATCAAACAAATCTTTGGTACAGATCATTCATGATGAATACTTTCACACAATATTACAAAAAATGAATTTTCTAACTTACAATCTTGTTTATAACAACTGATAACAGAATCACAGGATTTACCAATCCATTTATGCATCCAAGACTCAGAGATGTCAACAGCTGTAACATCTTTGGAAATGGAACAAAAGGGGGAGAGGAAGGAGGGAAGAGGAGAAGGAAAACTAGAACATGAATGGACATCATCAATAGCTGTATGGCAGTGGTTACAACTTCAATTATCTCTCTCTTTGCTTTAACAATGTGTGTACAAATGTCTCTAATTTTTCAGAACCTCTATACTAATAATATGTCTCTTGATTAAAGGTTTAATTGCTTTAATGCTAAGGTGGAGACAATAATTTTCAACTGAGACTTGAATTTTTTTTAACTTTCCCCCAATTTTTCTTCCAATTTAATTTAGCACAGAGTAAACTGCAGAAACAATTTACAAGATAAACCCAAAGGTCTTGACATCTGACAAGAACCTGTTCCAGAAGATGACAAGTGTTTCATCACATGGCACATCCTTGCCACAGATTGCAGGTATAGAATCTGCCTCGAAGCTGGGTTACATCAAGGATGATGAGGTCCCATGGGTTCAATCTTTTACTGACAGGCAAGTACAAGCTAACTTTTTCTTTCCCCTTCCAATTCAT
>JAECUM010023468.1:0-50293 GCA_016617855.1 Megalonaias nervosa
CTATATAAAAACTCAAATTTACTTTCCAACATCAGACCACCATCCAATTGTAATCTGAGTTCAATAACAACTTGTCTTTCACCAGTCTAAACAGTGGTCTTAAGTTTGTCTGCTTTTGTAAAATCAACACTTCCTGTGCAGTTAAAATGATGTGATCATTAGATTATGATCTCATTAATATGATGTCACTGTTTACTTAAGTGTATAATAGTACAATGAAGTCCTAGAGGGTGGACATAAAATGATGTAGTTGAGACTTCTTTCACTTTTTAAATAAAGTGAAAGAAAAATGTTTATACTATTTTAATAACTGAAATAACTGTCCTGTGAAAAATGATAAAAGCAAGGAACATATTTATGACCTGCCATAAATCGTCCTGCAGGCATTCTTTTGTGAAACAGATGTGATCTGAATAATTGTGTCATACTGTTAAAACCACTCAACATACCCTTTTCAAGAACATACACTTTACACTGTATATTTGATAAAAAGTTTATGATCTTGAAACTGCATATTTGATGAAGGTTTAAATTATCATTCTGCTATTATTTATGTAAAACTGATAAAGAATATTTTTCCCATACTTTACTTTAATCCATCTTTGGGACAAATATTCAACTAAAGGTTCTGCAAGAAAAAGCACATGAACCAATATTATTGATTCTTGATTTCATGGACCATAGCTATGTATAAATATAATTTTCTTAAAGTAAATTATTCCAACATTTTAAAAAATGATTATCCTTACCTGGGGCCTTGAGGGGGGGGGTTTAATGCAGAGTCTATGCTAGGGCTTGATTTGTGTACAATATAAAACCTCTTTGCCTGTTCCCAGATATGCAAAGAAAGTGGAGATGACTTTGACTTATTTTTATTCTGCACCAACCCAACCCCTTTCCTTGACAACTGAATGCTTTTGTAGTCTGAGTTCAATAACAACTTGTCTTCTGGCTGTTCTAAGACCAATGTGAAAGAATTTAAATAGGGTTCCTGCAGTCTTTACAAAATGTAATTCCATGACTTTTCCCAAACTTTTCCAAGACCTTTTACGAATTTCAAGAGTACGTACTACATAAATTTATGACTTTTAATACTTACTTAACATATAAATTTAACACAAAAACATATTTTACAGCTGGCTTTGGGCAAACTTCATCCATTTGGATAGGTCATTCTCTTTTTATTTCATATTTAATGTTGTAAAAGTAGGTAGAATGTGCTTATACTTCAATGTAACCCATTTTCCACAGAAACCTATTACTGAGGTTACCAGCTTTTGCAAAAAAAGACGTACAAAAATTGTGCTGACTCAAACCAAGAAATTTGTATAATTTTTAAACCATTCCATGCAGATTTCTTTCGTTTTTTTTTAATTATTTGATTGAAAGGTTTAGTAGCATGGCTGTTTTGAACATTCAAATTTTATTTCTCTCTACATGAACTTCTACCTATTTTCCCACCACTCTGCCCCATTCTGGATGGGGATGAAAAGTTACTGCCTGTGCACATCTGATGTGATGGGGGGATTCATCTGCACTTATATAATCACTTGACTGGCCACTGACGATGGAGGCTACTGGTAGTGTGTGTTACATATTTTTTAGTCGTTTCCACTACCAGCCAAAATAGTTACACAGATTACATTTTAAGTTTAAAATTCTTGTGAAAAATGGACAAACCATGTAACAAAATCTGTCAAATTAACCAGCACCCATCTAGCCTGATCTAGGCCTAGCTACAAAGATCATTATTTGGTATCACTAAATGTGTCTGTGATTCTCATTCCAACATAGCCACTGTGATTTCTCCAAAGAAAGAGATTAAGAAATGAAAGATGGGGTTTAACATTGGAGGGAAGACTTTATACCCTTGGGTGGAAATGGCTGGATTTGATGGCAAGTGTTCCATATTTTTAAATTTTGATTCAGATCTTAGTTACCAATAAGTGATATGAGGTTGGTAGCAGTAGTTATAGTTGCAACTGTTGTCATCCTTATTAAATTGTCACCAGGAATGAAAGTTGCATTTATTCGTTAAGTTGCTCTTATACTTACTTAATTTACTCTCAGCACGAGAAATAGTTTGATCAGTAAAGGGGGCGCTCTACAGATGTTATGAACTTCTGAGAAAGTGGTGGGTGTAGGGTAAAGTTGTTTACATTTGCAACATGCACAATGGAGAGAATGTTGGCATACCTCTATGATACTTTCATGTACTGTGGCTGAAATTTCATTGGATATTGTAATTGTGGAAATTGTAAATAATCTAAGAACACAGCTAAGTAAAATGCCTGCTCCCTTGTGCTAAGAAAATCGGCCTGAATTAGTCTAAAGTACACTATCTTTAGCAGTTATTAGAACAGGGAAAATGAATTTTGCCAGACTAAACAATAACAGCTTCTGAAAGTGCAATGAATGAATTACCAAATATATAAAATGTAAAAAAAAGTTATCAGCTCTTTTTTTAACAATTTACCTCTGAAGTCCAGGAAGTGAAAATGACCAAGCAGAGCTAGCATTTTTTTTGAGAGATGCACATTTGAAGTAAGGCCAAGCGGTATATTCTATAACCCATATTAAACCCATCAATCATATACCAAAATAAAGGGAATTAAAGGTTCTTTGAATAATACCTAAGATATACCAGGTCCTTTTTAAATAGTCAGTATAACCAGTGAGGACACCCAGGGAAATTCTTTCTCTTTAAAATTCTAACCCTATGCAAAATACAAAACTGGCGAGTGCCACCAAATCTTTAGTGGGTGCTGCCATATTAATTTCTGGTTTATCTTTTCTGTCATTGCAAGTAATAAATGGAGCAGTTTTATCTCTTATTTTTAAAGATATAAATAAAAAGTGTTCCTTCATTTATGTTTGAAATATTTCTCCGACAAAAAACTGCTTTTTATGTTCATTTTTTTTTCTTCTGGATTGTGAAAGGTCCAGATTGTGAAGAGAATCAAGAGTGTTTTATGAAACATTATGACACAGAGTGCACTGAATTACCTGATGACAATGATATTTGAAGGACAATCCCTAAAAGATTTTCAAGGCCATTCTCGCATTTTCTCTCACAGAAGTGATAATGTGAATCTTTACTACTTCAGCAAGTTTTGACAAATAAAGAATAAATATTTATATTTTAACTTTTTAGTTCCAACTTGTGAGATTTCTTTGACAGGTTTGTTTGGAAATAAAAGGCACTGCTCCCTAATGATTAACCAACTGGCATATTTTGTTCAAAGTGTGAATGAAGTTATGAAAATGTAGCACCCAGAAGGGTATTTATGATCGATTCTTTATGTCATAATTACAAGAGACTATCATCCTTACTGCTTGGCAATTAATTAAATTGACAAAAATAAGTGTTTTCAAATCATTCTCAAAAGTCTAATTGTCAAACATGTTTTTGCATGCTGCTGATTTCAAGGTGATCAGATGATAATTGTTAAGTAAATGGATAAAATAGGCGTCCATAAATTCTTCAGTTATGAGTATAAATAAATCATTACAAACAGTCTAACATTCATTCTCAAACCTTTATCTACCTATCTATTTATCTATGTACATGTCTAATGTTGCACTTTTAACTAGATCTGCATATATTATATCAGGGGTCAAGCTAAACTTGAATTTTAAGGAGAAGTGACTTCTCCCTTTGGACAGAATAAGCAGAAGTGGGAGCTAACAAAAGAAGTGGGAGCAAAGCAAGAAACACAATAAATAGATGTGTGTGTGTGTGTGTGTGTGTGTGTGTGTGTGTGTGTGTGTTGTGTGTGTGTGTACTTTCTCCTTTAATTTTAATTATGTCTTCTATTTCTCAGTATGCATTTAACATTAGTTTTAAGCAATACTTTTTTTAACAAGTTGAAAAATCTGTGTTGTATGTTTATTATCAACACAGTTTGTATGTGTATACAAATTATTATATTTATACCCATTGTATTCATAGCTGTATGTTTGGACTGAGATACATACAGTGAATTTTGGCCATATGACTTTAAAAGAGTACAGCACAAACTATACATTGTAATTAATTTAACTGATAGGAGTAATGAAATTAGAGTCTTGTAATAATTGCAAGTTGGTAAAAGTGCTTAATAAACTACTACTTTTGTACAAAATTGCAGTCAAAATTATTTCTAAACTCCTTTCAAATAACCCTTATATCATGTACATAGGAGAAAATGCACAAGTGATTTCATACCATACTGTTCATCATAATTTCATTGTTGCCGATAAAACAGTACAGTAACTATTCATAGACAACATACTGAAGCATTAATGCCTATATATGACTGAACCTTCTTTACAGCTGAATCAACACAACCAAGAAAAAATATTGCGCCACTGTACATCTATTTTTACAAAGTGGGATTTTCTTAATATAACCACCCATTTTCTAGCTTTGCTATGGCAATTCATTGGTAGGACTGCAAATTTATGGTTTTATTATTTGCCCACGTACAAACAGTAATGACATACATTGGTTAAATAGTATAGTAGTTTTCGTATTTTCACAAGAGTGAATAATGTCAGTAAACAACCTTGACCTTACAGCATTCATTCAAATTCCACAACATAGCATTATCTCATGTGTTTATGACCTACCTGATTAAATATTTAGGCTAAATCTTCTATCACACAATATTTCGACTTTGCTTTCATTGAATTATATATTTTCTCTAATCTATTTACCTAATTATTTACAAAAACAGACAATCTAATGAAGTTGCATTTCAAAGACACAGTGATGTCCATCATTACAGGTTCACTTACAGTTTCAAACTGACTTTATAAACAAAATAATGCAGTTAAAATCCTCATTTATTATATTCTTAAAAAAACAAACCACAATTTACATATTAACGTTTAAATTTCGAAACTAAAGTTGGAATATATTCATCATCAAACAGTAGATCTAATTTAGGAAATCGAGCATTGATATCTTGCTCAGGGAAGGGTTAATGGTCAGTTAGCTATTAAAACACACATCTGTGAATGTGAAAGAGTTTGTTTGACAGTGTAATTGGTATCAACACTGAATACATTTCACCTTGAGTTACAACACAACACAGAACTTACTGACTACAGCAATGGGAGTATCTCAGAAGTTATGAACTACAGTCAGTTATTGCACATGCAAACAAAATCACAGGGCGATGTCGTTTTCACTTTTCTAACGTAAGAAGGTGAAGTTTACATTTTTCAGGTGACCTACTTTGCCTGGTAGCATGACCCCTTATATGCCCCTGTAGGGGAAAGGGTCCCACTGCCTTTCCTGGAGGTTCATTATTAAATATAATATATATTATACATATATAATAACCTTAATTATCTGCATATCGTTTCAAGGTGCTGACAAGTGTAAAAAGAAAAGAGCAGTTTAAATGAATATAAATATATCATTCTTAATTTTATCTTATTGTATTATCCATTTTGGGATATTATGTTTGGGTCAAGATCAAATTTTCCAAGGGCAAGTTCAAATTTCCAGTCAAGTTGCCCTGAGCAAGCTGACAGTTATAAAATTTGTAAATCCCTGATGACTAGTCTTCATTATTACCATCTTTCACAGTGAATTTCAGTACCATATTATAATTCTAAAACAAGCAGCTTACCAACTTGTTTCAAGGCAGTCTCATATGGGACAGCAACAGAGTCTCTGTCTGCAAAAAGACATCAGAAATTATTGATGTAATATATAATTTTATTTATATCACCATCAGATAGTGAAAGATTTATCTTCTCTGGTAGATTCTGACTTGAAAGTAGATCATTTTTATTCTTGTAGTTTTGCGCAAAACAATTGGCATTTAAATTCCTGGAACTGCCCCTGTAGGGGAAAGGGTCCCACTGCCTTTGCTGGAGGCTCATTATTAATTAGGTCTCTTGTTGGGGAAGGAGTCCTACTGCCTTGACAGGTGGTTCATTGTTAGTAAGGTCTCTTGCTGGAAAATGGGTCATATTGCCTTTACAGTTGTACTGTGACTGAAATTTCTTTGCCTGTGGTAATTATGGAAACTATGCACTAAAGCAGATAGCTATCAAAATCGTTGCTCCTGTGTGCTTAAAAAATGAGCTTGTAATAATCCATGGAACACTAACTTTAGCAGTTATTAAAACTAAGACCATGAATATTTTCGGAGTAGACAATACCAGCTTCTGAAAGTACAATAAATAAATTATAAAATAAATATATATAAAAAGTTATTGGGTCATTTTATTTCCAAATCGACCTTTGAAGTTCAGGAAGTAAAAATGACCAATTATAGCTAGCAGTCTTTTGAGAGGTACACATCTGAAGCAAGACCATTTATTTAGTAGCGAGTGGCCCATTAATCCACAGGAATTACACAATTTTGTAGGAACTCCAACTTGAACCCTATCTTCACCCAGTTGTTTTCTGCTATGGATCAGGTCAGAAATAAAAAGTTGAAGAACAACTTGTTAGCCTACTAGTCCTACAGTGTAAGACGTCTACTCAAATATTTATGTTGTCTGAGTTGACGTCTTAACTGCCTAAATAAACGGTACTGTTTAGTGTGTTCCCAGATGACTGACAATGGAATGACTGACCCAATTTCCAGGAACATCTCACACACCTGGCAGTCCAGCAACTTTTCCACAAATTTCAGTCTAATTGCTTTAGTAGGATAATACTTGCTTTGATGTCATTTTCCCAATGATTTCAAAACGTTTTCAAGTTCAGTTGAACTACATTTCAATCGGCTGGAATGCAATGGAAGCTGCGAATGCTAAACTTAGTTAATAGGATGATAAATATCTTTAACAAAATGAAGCTATGTAATCACTTTCTTCAATATTGGTATATTTTTATTCGTTTCAATAAAGAAACATGCTTCAACTTAAACCAACTTCAGCATTCTTCAGCTCACATCACTTTTCAACCAACTGAAACATAGGTCAATAGAACTTGAAAACATCCATTTGCTTGTGTCAGAATTTGAATCCATTACTAAAAAGTTACATCAGTAAGTACAGCAAGAATAAAACAGTTAGACTTTAATTTGTGGAAAAGTGTCAATATGGGCTGCCAGGTGTGTGAGATATTCCTGAAAATACGGCTTCTCTTGCTAGTCAACCAGGGAACAAACTACATAATCAGGGGTCAAGCTAAATTTTAGGGAGAAGTGACTTCTCCTTTTGGTCAGAACAGGGAGAAGTGGGAGCTAAACAGAGAGAAGTGGAAGCTAAACAGGGAGAAGTGAAAACAAAGCAAGAAACACGATACATATATATATATATATATATATATATATATATATATATATATATATATATAGAGAGAGCTGCATTATCTTATTTTAATTATGTGCTCTATTTCTCAGTATGCTTTTAACAGTTTTAAGCAATGCCTTATTTTCAAGTTCAAAAATATGTGTTATATGTTTATTATCAACATATTTTGTACATGTATAAAAATTGTTATATTCATACCCATTCTATTTCATACTTGTAGTATATGTGTGTTTGGATTGAGGTAAATGCAGTGTGTTTTGGCCATATGACTTAAAAAGCACATCAGAAGCTATACATTGTAATTAATTTTAACTGATAGCAGTAACAAGATTAGAGTCTTGTGATTGCAAGTTGGTAAAAATGCTTAATACACTACCACTTAATTATTTTATTTTCCACAAGTTTTGTGTAAAATTGCAGTCAAAAAGATTTCTAGCACTCTCTGAAACAACCCCTAATACATGTACATATGAATAAATGCACAAGTGACTTCAAACCATACTCTTCGTCCTGATTTCATTGTTTGCGATAAAACATTACTGTAACTATTCATAGACAACACAATGAAGCACTAAAGTCAATATATAACTAAACTGGACCCTTTTTTCCCCCAACCGAAACATCCAAGAACACGTATTGCCCAATGCGAGTGCATCTATTTTTAGAAAGAGGGCTTTCCTTAATATAACTATTCACTTTCTTGCTTCGTTACAAAAATTCATTAATAGGACTGCATATTTATGGTTGTATTATTTGTCTACATACTGGTAATAACGATATGCATTGGTTAAATAGTATTTGCTTCATTACTATATATATTTTTTGTATTTTCTTGAAAATTAATTACGGTAAGTCAGAAAACAATCTTGACCTTGCAGCATTGTTTCTAATTCCACAACAGAGATTGTCACATGTTTCTGACCTACATTATTAAATATTTAAGCTAAATGTCCTATCACATAATATTTAAACTTTGTTTCATTATATATTTTGCTGAATCTATTTGCCAAATTAGTTACAAATACAGACAGTTTAATGAAGTGGTATGTCATATACGCATCGATGTCCGCCATTAGGACAAGTTCATTTAGGGTTTCAAACTGATTTTATACAGAAAATATGCAAATACGGCCATTAAAATCTCTATTTTTTAAAAAACAGAAATAAATTAGAAACGCTCTTCACTGATGATGTTTTTTAAAAGCAAATTACTATTTGCATATTGATGTCTAAATTTCAAAACAGAATTTGGTATATTTTCATCATAGCACAGTATGCCCAACTTCATGAAATCAAGCAGTGATATCTTGCTCCGGAAAGGGTTAATGGTCAGTTAGCTATTAAAACTTGCATGTGAATGTGCAAGAATTTCTTTGTCGCCGTAAGATGATTGGTATCAACACCACGTAAATACATTTCGCCTTGGGTTACATGAGTGCCAGAACTAACTGGCTACAGCGAGGGGGCATCTCAAAAGTCATAATCTACAGCCATTTTATGTCCGAAAAATCAGAGGGCGAAGTCGTTTTCGCTTTCCTAACAGGAGAAGGTGAAGTTTACATTTCTCAGGCGACTTTTTCACCCACTTCGCCTGGTAGCGTGACCCCTGCATAATGCCACTTATTTAGGCAATAAGTCTTTGAATCAAACAACATAAATATTAGGGTAGACATCTAACACTTAAGGATCAGTTGGTCTACTGGCTACCATTCCATAGCGATCAATAATTTGAGCATATAAGTTTCTTGATGACAGCTAAGGTGCAGAGCATTCGAAAAGCTGCACTGAATAGACTCTGGTTAAACTATTAGTATTATATTTTAGAACAACAATTAATATTTGAGTAAATGCACCTACAGAAATTAAGCATTGATGAATGAGATGATTAATGTACAATTCACACATATCATGTATGCATTCAGAACCAAATATCTGAGTAATGGGTGTAATTTGTTAGAATTTTATTGCACACACCTTTAAAAGGGCAATTATTCACTTTATTTGGACCATCATATACATTATTCATATCCCTGAAGTTAGGTGCAGAACACTCAACAGTCAGGATTTAATAGGCTTTGGTTAAACTATTTAAGTATTAAATTTTAGAACAGAAATTAACTTTCACTAAAACTTTTGTGCACTTTTCATACCCTTGATGCCTTACGTTTTAAAATCGGTACGGAGTACAACTACGAACTGCCGGAAGGTTGATCAACTAAATAATGGAGAGAGAGAGAGAGAGAGAGAGAGAGAGAGACCAAAGCCCGTTTAACAACTCCAGTCCAAAAATAACTCTTACACCTGTGCAACAGTCTCTCCCTATCTTCGGGATATGGATTCATGCTTTCATCTTCTACAGCTTCACCCATTATGTGGTTAAATTAATGTACAACATAGTAAGCGTCCATAACACTTTGACGATATTCCTCTGCAATCGGAAGCTTATCTGGACTGGTCGCTTATAGTTTATTTTGCACTGAAGTTAAGAACACACAGGCGATAACATATATGGAATCAGGCCACAATTAATAATTCCGGTTCAGTACCCCACGAATGTAGTCCCAGCCTATTTTTAGATCATTTTTTCCTGTCTCCTTTTGGTGGTGATACAAGAGTTAGATTTAGGCATTCTTGGTAAGGATCTAAAGGCAATTGTCTATTTTTTAGAATATGAGCATATGGTATGGTTGTCTGTGTATATTTCGGCGACAGTGCACAGTGAGTAATAAGGCCTTGGTGATGATCCGGAAGTGAAATCTGTGTTCCATTGCATGGTGTTTTGTTTACAATTCAGCTTCTCAAAAAAATGCAGGTCAACCCTTGACAAGAACTTCACCGTAAAGTCATCTTTGAAGGTATTTTAGATTAACATATGATTTGTATTGATTGTCACACAGTGGAAAGTTCAGTACTGAGAAACAAATGTAGAGAATATATAGTAAAATTAATTGTGTTCTATGGCCATATGCCCCAAACCAGGTCGTCGTCTTGTTCGGCCCATCACTTTAACAGGGACAATTGGACCTACTCAGGCCCGGCCCTAGGATGTGCGAGGCCCAAGGCAGCAAGCGATGAGCGCGGAGCCCCAAGCAAAAAACTTGCATTGCGGTGAAGTGCGGGGCCCAATTAAGGCGGTTGCCTCGTTCGCCTTGGCCTAGGGCCGGGTCTGGGCATACTATCGTAGACGATCTGGGAGTTTTCTATATCCCAGACATCCACATTACGACTTCCAATTCCCGCCACCACCAATCAATATTGTATCGATTTAATGGAGCCAGCGCAAAGCTTTGGCAGAATATGGACGACTGACAAGGAAATAGGATTGAGGGGTATGATAACTAGTTTATTCTCGGGAATGAACTTCTTTGGACGGAATAATCCACACACTTTAGCGATGGTAGAAGCTTCTTTCAAAGAGTCAATACCTCACTGATCCAGAAATAGTTATCATTTCCCACAATATAGTCATAAAATATCCACATCCAGGGTCGTAGAGAGTGATCACATGCCCTGGGATAAGAAATACCCGGGCCTCTCCTAGTTCTTGTTCAAGCAAAATTTTTCTTTTATAAAATTAAAGTGTTGTTCGGCCCGGGTCCCGGGGATATATCCCCGGCCCCCCCCCCCCCTTGTCGGACCTGTCCACATTCACATCAACATTTTTCTACCAAGTCAAACACGTATGAAAAGTGAGTTTGGTACCAAGATTAGAATGCTTCTCGTTGTTCTGTTCATAATTTCAGGATCGTAATAGCGAATGTTCGGTAAATGTGGAAGCACAATGTTTGGATTAGCTTCGGCATTGAAAAAGTATGGAAAATAACCTTCGGTCATTCCAAACGTTTTAGACATTTTACTCAAAGGCATGGCCCAATAACTCACGTAATCTTTATACTGCATTTGTCCCGCTTTCATGTAAATGAATTTGGATATTTTCATAGTGATTGTGGGCATTTGGTACCTTGTTCTGAATAATATTTCAAAAGAAATTGTCCGTCATGTCCCATGAAATTGTGAGCCATGATTTCAGCATATAGATGGCAGTCTCCGTAACGTTGGATGTCGTCTTCGCTACAATTGTCATCTGTAGTGTCTAAAATCCATCCCGCAAAATTGGAAAGAGTACGACAATCGCGAAAAGATGTTTTTACGTCCCCCTGGAATCCTTCTACACTTGGGACAGTGAAAAATGTGTTGTTTTTTTAAAGCATTTCTCACACGCTGGATGAGCTACGAAGAAGTTAAGGATTTGAATGTCACTCTCTTGTGTACACTCAAAGTCAATAATTTGCATGCACTTTTCTGCTGTTGAACTTGTTTCCTGCGATGTTCTTCGTAACAAGTGGCACTGCCAAAGGTTTGCTTGCAAGAAGAGCAACGAATTCGTTCTCTTTCGTCATAAATGCATGGTTTGGACGCTAAACACCCACGATAGTTCTCTCCACAATGAATGTTTAGCTCTCGACTGGTAAAACCTTCATTACATTTCTCACAATAGTAAGCTTTCCCAAGAAATCCTGTGATACTAGTAATGGGATCAATATGCTCTTGATGATGATACACGTGATATTTTCCGTCTGAGAAATCGGTCTTTGAAACATGAGAGCGCCATTAACGACTTGAGTGTACACTGGAATGAATCTATTAGCAAACACGTCTTGAAGTTTCTGGATGTAAGGGAAGTCGCACAAGGTATCTTTGGAAATGATGGCTTGCTTCAAAAGGCCTTCTGTTTCTTTTTGTTGTTTGACTCTGTCTGAATTTCAAATGCTTTTCCATGTTTTTGTTTTTTTTTTCATCCACTGTATAGCTCTACTCTGCATAAGATTTCCCTTTGTCCCCATACCGCTCCTTCATGTTAACTTTTGGCATAATGTTAATTCAGTATGTCCATCAATAACCCATACAACTACTCCAGTTCTTCTTTTATGTCCTTTGTCTTTATTCATGACTTGTTTTTTCTTTCTTTTTTTTTCTTCCCATTTTAAATGTATGATAAAAGATTTCAGAATTAAAATAATTATTGTTGTACCTATTGACATAGTGCATCGTTTTTGGGGGGTTTTTTTGTTGTTTTTTTAATTGTTATTTTTTTATATTTTTTTTATTTTACTCAACAAACATTTCAATAAGACTGTCCTTTATTACCAGAAATGTATTCACTACGTCACTAAGCATGTGACCATTTTAGGGACTTCATGCTTGGATTTATTTTACTTTTTTATATACAGCCTTCTCTTACTTAAAAAAAAAAAAAAAAAATAACCAAAAAAGTTAGATAATCCGATTCTGGTTTGGAAGTTAAATTAGTGAAAGATAGATGTAAAGCTCTGAGCCTTCAGTCAGCAATGCCGACGGCTAAATGGTTAAATATACAAAAGGTTGAAATTCAATGAATAACTATTTAATAACAACTCAATAATCAAATGCTTCAAATTTCCAATTACACTCCTTCCTCTCGACCCTTTAATAGCCTATTGCATCACTTGATTAGCAGTGTGAGATCGATTTCCACCTGTCCTTGTATTCTACTCATCTGTGGTATTCTCTCTCCTATTTCTCCCAATTCCTTCTCCTCTTCCTCCCCGACTTTCTCAGAATTCATTCTCCTCCTCCTCGACTTTAATATACTCCTTCTCCTCCTCCTCCACTTTTTCCTCCGGACTCCTTTTCCTCCTCCACCTTCTCTCCACCGACTAGACTTTTGTCGACTTCGACTGTTCGGCTAGTAGCAATTCCGTCTCCACCTCTTGGAGACTCGGAACTCAACGGAACCGGAAGTTCTCTGTCCCCTAAAAAGCTTCATGTGAAAACACAAGGACAGTACCTCTCATCTCACACTACACACATTATCAGATAATGGCTATTAAATTTCTTCGGTCACGCATTCAGTCACATCGAGATAGTAGTAATATTAAATGAGGTTAATATCTCTGAGACCCCTACCCCTCCAAAACCCTTCTATGTTGACATTTTGTCAGCAGCCTTTTCTAGTTCAAACTAATGACTTTCACATGATAAGGCTTTTCTAGCATATTTCTGACAAAATATGTTTTGTCGGGGTAGGGGGTCTCAGAGATAGAAACTATCATTTACTATTACTACTAACATAACCATATTTTATGATAATCTTTTTCATACCTGCTGACTCTCATTGGCAGAATATCTGTTAACATTCGTCAATAATACGAAACTCGCGTATTAAATCGTCCGTATCATACTTTACGCCTCGCAAATAAGATCGTATCTGATCAAGTAATTTTTTTATAAGTGATACTTGCTGTTTTACAAGCATTTTTTGGGGGTCTCAAGTCGAGGCTCAATTTTTTTACACGCTGTCGCAAGGGAAACACCATCACCAGATATTATTAATAAAAACGGATTTAATGATGCGCCACTCGAAATAATACCAGAGCCAGTCATTATCAGTGGTAAATATGATCTTACTCGAAGTATTCTACTATAATATTTGTAACATTGTTTTACACACCAAAGATTTTTATGATAAAATTTGTAATATTGCATTAGAGCGTCAACATTTTGTTTTGGAATTTCTTCTGAAACATGATTGAAATCGAGGATCTGTTTCTTCATTATACAATATTTGTCTGCAATTTTTGTACAATATTAAAAGTTCTAGTACCAACAATTGGATCAAGAAATTCACGAAACTTATTATTGTTAGGATCAACTATAAAATCTCTATACTTGTCATAAACATCTGACGAAGTATCCCTATATCGTTCATCTGTTAGTAGCTCATTTGTCTTTAACCATCTATAGGAATCGAACGTGTTTTCTACTTCACGTTCATACAAATCTGTTTTATTTACCAAATTACCGTATTCTCTTTCTGTTTCGTCAGTAAATCCAAGTACCAAACGTATTTGATCCAAAGTAAAATTTTTGAGAAGAAGATGTCTGATAATTCCGTATGCGACTATGAAATGTATTAGCATTACTTTTCTTAGTCTGTCTCGTTCAATTTTGAGAAGACCAATAACATAAGCTACTTTTAACATTAATTTTTCGTATGGTTTCGTGAGTATTTTCTCAATTTCATTGTAATAATTTCGTAATGACAATTGTCTAGAGAGTTGGAACGATGGAAGTGGAACATCGTCTTCTTAACTTATGTCGTAATAAGAATCAATCTTTTTTTCCAGCTTTGTTTGACTTCTTCAAAAAACTTTTCTCGCTCAACATCACTGAAATTATCAATTTCCTTGTCAAAATTTTTGATTATCTCTAGAGATTTGTTAACAATAATCGGATCGAATTCTGGGTTTTTTACGTATCATTGGTAAAATTGCGTTTGAGTACTGTTACGCATATGTAATTTAATTACTTTTGTGTTAGTTTTTAAATTCTTTTTTATTTATTTTTTTTGTTTCATTACATTTTATTGTAATGATTATTTTCACGGGATTTGATATTTTTTTAAAAAAATATCAGTCTGATTAGAACGTAAAAGTATGACTTAAGCACTACTTTTAGCTCACTTTAGTTCATAGATTTTGAAAACACTACGCGAAAATGATTGGCTATTACCAAGGTCATTTTCGGCCCACGTGTTAGCTGAATTGTAGACAGCCTTTCGTTTTTACTTCTCCAGCGTGAGAATCTGATTCTTAGATAGGGTTATTCTTGCCTACGTGTTAAATGGCATATTTTTTTTACTGCGCTGTTCAAATTAGTGGTCACCTAACCCGTCACGTGAGCCACCATGTGATCTAAAATCGAGGCTTTAAACAGCCATTTGCTAGTAGATCTGTCCAGTCGTATTCTTAACCTGAGAGCTCAAGGTCTTTTATTGTTGATGCCAGCTTGTTCTGAAGTTCATCTATTTTTTGGAATTTAATAATTTATTCTCTAGAAAACTACACAAGTGCTTTTTTTAATAAAAGTTCCGGGACAAAGACATACAGTGGAAATTTTTTATGGAATTCTAAACGGGAACATTATAAATTGTTATTCAACGAGGAACTGTTGCCATCAGTACAACGACCTCATCTGACGTCATCGCCTTTCATATTGGAACTTCATAGAGATTTGAAGCTGGATTCAATTAGAACTGTTTAGTGATAGGAGTTATATTTTTCAATTCTAGGATTAATATTTGGATTATATTCACAAACCGTAAGTCCTATTTCATATTTTTACCTTGTTTTCTAGGGAAATATGTGATTATGTGATTACGATTTTTAACGTAGCTTTAACAATTTTTCAGTCATATCGCTACGATGTCTGCAGTATGGCAGTTTATAGTGATGTCTAGCACTGGGGCATCATGCCACAGACATGTAGCATGATGTCCCACCCAGTCACATTATCCTGACACCAGGCCGACCAGTCCTAACACTAACCTCTTAATGCTGAGCGCCAAGCGAGGCAGCTGTTAGTACCATTTTGTAAGTCTTTGGTATGACTCGACCGGGGATCGAACCCACGATCTCCCGCATCCGAGGCGGACGCTCTAACCACTAGGCCACCGGAGCGGTCTTCTAGGGAAATAAATTATTTTGTTAAAATTTACAAAGCTTGTTGACTTTACTCTTTTCTTTAGTTACTTTTGTACGAGCCTACACGTAACAGTACACTTTAATAAATAACTCCGTATCCACTGTCATGCCAACGATTTTAACTAGGGTTTCTTTGTCGTGGTAGTACATACGAAGATGCTTAAAAATATGTCGTTTTGAAAAACTATTTTATAACTCCTTGTTTCTTTTTATTTTTATTATTTTAGTTTCCACTAGTTTGTCAAGACGACTGATTCTCATTTATTCATCTTTCTTCCAGTGTTCTTGTACCATAAGCTAGTGCTTTTAACAGATTTGATTGAATTATTGTATCAATATTTTCCTTGTCAAGCTCAAGCAATATTTTTTAAAGCAGCGACAACGTAAACTCGAAAATATAAGTACATGTTAGCGGTATTTGCAGTTGGAATCGTAAAATATTGTGTTGTTGAAATATACGTGTTCTCTTTGCTATATAATGTTGCCCAGTTGATATCATCGTTTGATCCTTCCAATCGCCAATTATAAATTCGACCAACACTAGAGTTTAATCGACCGCGCAAATGAAATTGCCAAAAAGCAACTGCAATGGCTCATTTAATTTTAATCCAAAAGTTTTCAACTTCTCCGTTAGTAGACCATTCTTGTCTTTCAGGGAAAGCGTAATGAGGGTAATTTTCATGATAATGTGTTGATGCGCTTACCTCAAACCCAACTCGGTTATCAGTTGCCTTAAAAAGTGTTGGAATATACCCAACATTGTTTTTGGTTCGTTTTACAGCACTAGACAGACTGTCAACATACGCTTTATTTGTTAGACTTTTAGGGTTAACTGGAACATATGTCGTCGTTATTTTATTATTTCTCATATTTATGTTACCCGACATTGGTCCACCGGATTGTCTTAAATACGAGGCGAGTGCTCCTCTTACCTGAACGTAACTAATAACATCGGTATCATCAGCTGGTGGTAAATTTATTGGTAATCCAGTTGTTCTTGAGTTATTGCTCATTATCAGGTTACTTGTCATTGTGTCGCCAGCTTTATTGAACTTGTTATCGTCAACAGATTTTAGTTGCACATAACTTACGGCTTGTGTATTATCAATATTTGCTGGTGGATATACGGTTTCCAACCCAATAATTTTTTTACTCGACATATTAATATTGCCTGTAACCGTTCCACCGGTTTTATCAAGCTTATTAAAATCCACATATTTCAACTGTAAATAACTTACCGCTTGAGTTTGATTTAAGTTTGCTGGCGGATACGCGGTTTCCAAATTTATAATTTTTTTCCTGACATATCCAAGTTACCGCTTAAAGTTCCTCCTGTCAATGACAGTTTATTATCGTCAACAGATTTCAGTTGTGCATAACTAACAGCTTGTGTATCAACAACATTTATTGGCGGATAATTTATTTCTAAGCCTAGAATTCGTTGATTTGACATTTTAAAAAATGCCTGTCATTTTATCGCCAGTTTTTTTTCAAGTAGCCTGATAAATCAATGTTGCCGTTTGTTATTGTTGTACTTACAGCCGACGAATCTCCTAATGTTGTTCCAAATTTTTTCAAATACCTCATTATTTGTTTATTGTCTGACAATTTTATATAAACTTTGTTTGTAACAATGGCAAAGCCATCGTCGATATTAAATTTTGACACAGAACGGCTGGTGCAACATAAACACAACAATGATCTGCCAGATTGTCATTATCACGTTGTTGGGAGAACTGGATCGGGAAAAACAAATTTATTGATGAATTTACTGCTGGGCGATAATTTTAACTACGACAGAGTTTATATTTACATTATTAATCCACAGCAGGATAAATATGAATTATTAAGCGAATACAATAACAAGCTTCGTGATGATCTTGATACTGGTGAAGATTTTTTTATCATTAGACCACCAGAGGAACTATTCCATTTAATCAACTTGACTCGGATGAGCATAAGATAGTTGTTTTTGATGATATTCCACTTAACTATGAGGAGATGAATAAAATAAGATCTTATTTTTCACTGTCACGTAATAAAAAATGTAACTATTTTGCTCAGGGATTTTACAACGTCGATAAATTTATTAGACGAAATGCTGGTTGCTTTATATTATTTCCCGGATTGGACAATGTTGACGTCAGAAATATTGCAAACGAGCAATGTGGCGACGTAACAAAAGATAAATTTATTGAACTGTATCATAAGGCAACGAAAGATAAATATAATTTCTTTTTATTCGATAAATTTGCACGTGATCCAAAACAAATGTTCCGTTGTTGTATTGAAAAGTATCTATAGTAACTGTTATAGAATAATATAGTTAAACGAGCAAAGTACAGAAAATATATAGAAGATCTAAAAAAGTTGCTCAATCTCATGCAGAATTTAGGAAAAAAGTTCAAGAATCACGACGTGGACAAGAAGTTGCCGCGGAGGAATCGGCTAGAATTTTAAAACCAGTTACTGAGGCTTTACTTGGAAAACAACCTGAAACTTTACCGCTATCAGAAAAAGAACAAGAACTTAAAAATTACAGGAAAAAGATTTACTTGGATTAATTAAAGAACTACAAGAAGCCGCTATTGCAGCATCTGTAGAAGAAAAAAAAAAGAAGGTTGGCATAGACACTTACAGATTATATTGTTAATCCTGACAGAAGAGAAACTGAGATAGATTGGTTGATTCGTGATCCGTTAGAGCTTGAACGAAGATTATTGCAGAGGGTGGCAGTTGAACCAACGGAAAGGAGGTTTGATGAGATGATGGAGGATATAAAAAACAACAACAAGAAATGGAAAGTAAAGCTGCTAAAGTTTTAAGGAGATGCGTGAGGAAGAAAAAGCTAGAAGAGAGGCTTTTAGAGAAGAGTATAGATTGAGTGTTGAGTACAGAAAAAGATTCGAAGATAATCTAAAAAATATATACAACAAAATAGAAGATTATCAGTATAAGCTTTCCAACTTAAAACACAATTTCAAGGATGAGACAAGAATATACAATATTTTAAAAGAAAAATACAACGCTGATGAAAAAATTAAAAAGTTAAAGGATATAGCGGAAAAAAGTAAGAAATATATCGAGGAAGTAAACCAAGAAAATGAAAATTTTACTGAGAAAGTATTGAAAAATTTCGAGACAGTATTATCGCCGATCTTTACATTAAAGCCATTAATCAAATAAAGAAAAACAGGTACGCTCATCACTCTAATACTTTGAGAGCCAAAGCAGAAGAAATAGATGAAAACCGAATACTTGCCATGCCACTTGTGGCGCATATAGATAACCCTACTGCCAGACAAGCTGAACTAGATTGGTTAATTGATAATCCATATGAAATCGAAGAAAGCTTACGGTCACCTGTGACGGAGAGTCAAAAAGTCCAGTTATGGTAAGAGAAACAACATTTGAGCCAACTGTAACAGGGGACATTAGTCAACAAGCGGTTGTATCAGATATTGAACAACGAAGAGAACTTCTTCTAGAGCAAGCGCAAAAAAAATAATAACAGATCAGGAATACAAAAATTTTTTGTAAATTATAATATTAACGTTGATAATATTAAAAATTGGAAAGAAGACAGGTACGATGAACTAATTCAAAAACTAAATGCTATTATGGACGCGGGTGCGAAAACTTACATGGATATGAAAAAAGTTACAAAAGTTGAAGATCTTTATAAATATGAGGACGCCTACAGAAATAATGTTATTGCTTTTGCTTTTAGGAGCGCAGTATTAATATTTAAAGCTTTAAAAAATGGTTTGATTACTACAATCAAATTCACAGTAAAGAAAAAGTTGGAACTGGAGTAAGAGTATTTACATCAACAGCTGATATGATCGGCAGATTAATGCTGTTGATATCATCGAAAGAAGCTGGAAATGTTGGTGCTGAAATTGACAATGAAATGGTTGATATACTTAATCATCTAAAATCGAAAGAATTACTAACATCGGAAGAATACGAAATTTTGCACCGCGACATAATTATATAATCTAATAAATAAAGATGTCAACAACATTATTACTCGACTCTAGCACCGCTGTAAAAGATAACGCAAATTTTTCAATGAATTATATTCCGCCGATACAACTGGATCCTGAGAAGAAAAAAATATGAAATTGGACTACTTTCCTGCACGGCGTGGCATTCTATGGCTAACATAAAAACTAATGTTAATGATGAATTTACATTTCAACCGAAATTGTCGTCGTGGATAAGATTTATAATTGCACAAGGTGCCTATAATATCACTAATCAAAATAAAAGAATAAAAGAGTTTATTGCGAAAAACAAGACGGTGGACGCTGACAACTTTGAGCTGACACCAAATTATAACACGTTACGCGCTACAATAACATTAAAGAATAATATGATGATCGATTTTTCATCGCCAGCAAGCATTGCGTCACTGCTGGATTTTATCATCGACGGTACGGATCAAATACGGAACAAACTGTAACGTATGACGGCGATCTGCCAGTAAATATAACTGACGTAAACACAATATTAACAAATTGCTCTATTGCACCTGGATCTTATTCAGCTAAAGGCAGTAAAGGACAAACAATATACAGTTTTTCGCCGGACGTTCCGCCGGGTTCACTTATGCAAATTAATCCACGGCAGATTATTTATTAAACGCTAACTGTTGAAGATCAAATAACAGAAATAAATATGCAATTGACGGATCATTCTGGACGACAATTTGATCTTAACAATGAAGTTGTTACTTATTACCTACACCTACGAGCGCAACAGAGTTTTGTACAACCTCGTTGTATAACATGTAACAAAGAAAAAAGTTTACAGAAGAAAAATAGTTGGAGGATTTTTAGGAAATATATTTATTAAAATTATTGAAAGTGCCCCTGGGGTAGCGCATAAAGTTGCGCCAATTGCACTGGACGCATCAAAAGCCTTTGCGACCGGAGCTGCATCTACCGCTGGAACTGCAGTGGGACAAAAAAATAGCTGATAAAATAAAAGGCAACAGGTCAGAAATAAAACAAGTTATATCAGAAATTGCACCGACGGAAGAAACTAAACGTGCAATGATAAGGACAACAAAAAACCTTTATCGCCAAGAGGAGAGCAAATTATACAAAAATTAATATCTAAGGCAACAGCACCAAATTTTATATAATCTAATAAATAAAAAATGTCTGTTAAAAATTACCTCGACTTGGCGGAGACCTATGACGTAGATGATACAGTAGCAGAATTTGAGTATGTTGAATATCTCGACGAAAATTCTAATGAGCCTAATAAAGTTGGCGTTAGAACATTTAATACACGCGACGTGGATGTATTTCTTTTGCCTCATAAAGCAATGTTGGAAGTTCGTGGTCAGATTATGACAGTAGCTAATCCACCTGCTGCAATTGCAGGTGGAGCAGAAATAGCTCTCATAAACAACGGTTGGAGCCTATTTAAAAGTGCTAGGTATCAGCTAGCTAATCAAACAGTGGAAGATATTTCAATTCACCTATAAGTTGCAAGTACAATACTAAGTATTATTTCGTTCAGTGACGATTACTCTAGATCGACTGCAACTAACATGATGGGGTTTAAAGACACTGGAACTGGTGCAGCTGCGTCAGGTTAATTTCTTTTAAGAGGAGCATTAGTGCATGGGGCTAATGCAGCTGCAGATGCTGAAATTGTAAGAAATTTTCTTATCGCTAATGCTGTCAATTTTGTTATAGCCCCACCAGCTGCAGACTCTAACGCGATGCTACAAGAGTTTCACTTATTGCTGCTTGTAATAATCTTGATATAACACAACCAGGTGCAGCTGCGGGCGGTGCTGCAATGTTAAATTTGATTAATAGCCCAATTAACGTAAGAAATGTATATTACAATGATGGTTATGCTAGGAGAAAGGCACTTGCAGCAGGATCACGTCAAATTACAATGATGCTGCCGTTGAGTACAATATTTGGATTTTGTCGCGATTATAATAAAGTGTTTCGTGGAGTTAAACACACACTTATTTTAGATCGGGCAGAACAAAATGATTGTTTACTTCGAATTGGCGGCGCCGATGTACAATTTATTATAAACAAACTTGCTTTATGGATGCCATGAATGACACTGTCATTCACAAAAGCAGTAGAATTAAATGATATGCTTCAAAAATATACAAAGAAAATTTATTTTCAGCAACATAAAATATATCAGACTGCAGTTCCAAATACTACCGACTACACATGGCGCGTCACAACAACGTCAAGCGAACAACTACCACAACAATTATTTGTTGTATTTCAGCAACAAGCGCGACGCGGTAACCAGCAACAAAATAACGCAATATTTGATAATGCTGATGTTAGGAGAATATACGCCAGGATAAACTCCAAGCAGTATGCGGAACGAGCGATAGAATGCAATTTCGCGGATGACGCTAATAAAAATCTTACTTGAACGTATATGTATCTTATGGACGCAGTGCAGAAATATCAGGACGTTGGAGATGGATCTCAGATATCAGTAGAGGAATTTCGTACACTTTATCCGATATTGTATTTTGATGTTAGTAAACGCAACGAGCGAGGTGTTGATTCTACAGCTGATATTGAAATTACCTGGACATTATGTATGGTTCCAGGTGTGTTGTACGTTTATGCGCTGGTGATCAGCGACAGATTTATAACAATTGACTCTGTCGGAGGTAAAACGACAGTCCAAGTTTGAAAAAACTTGGTGTTTAATATAACTCTCTTGATATATGACAAAATACATCGAAAAAGAAATATATTTGACTGACGGTCAAGTTAAAAAATTAACGGCTGCTATTGCTAAGCAAAAGCCGGTATCACTAAAAATTAATTCATCGACAACGGGCGCTATTTTAACAAAATTAAAGATAACTAAAACACAGATAAATAAATACGATCACGGTAAACCGTTTGTTTTAAAATCTAAGCGCGTCACAAATAAATGCGGTGAGAGGCGGTTTTCTTGGTCCGGCAATAGCTACAATAGCCAAAACGTTACTACCTAAAATTTTGCCCGTACTTGGTACATTAGGATTAGCAGCAGCATCTGGCGCAGTATCTGGCGCAACAAAAAAGGCTGTCTCTGGAGATGGTATAAAGAAATTTTTTGTCTAAACTTTAATATAATGTCCCGACGAAAGACAGCAAAAAGAAAGACAACAATGAAAAAAAGACGTGATCGCGAAAAAAAAATTAGAAAAAATAGGCGGATTTATAGGACCATTACTGGCGGGAGTAGCTGGAAGTCTGTTGCCAAGTCTGCTGGGAATAGGTCGAGAACTAACATTACCAGGAACACGCCCGCGTTAAGTAACTTCGATATACTTGATAAGCTAAAAAAATAAAAAATTTCTACGGAGTTTATTCCAAAGATGAACTTGACAATGCACCAGCTGGTGGCTCGTGTGTGATAAATATACAAGATTTTAACGACGGATCTGGCACACACTGGGTAGCAGTTTACAATAACAACTAGTTTGATTCATTTGGAATTCCTCCCAGTGATGTAGTAAAAAAATATATCAACAAAAATATAAAATAATAAATTATTCGTCTAATCAGATTCAGCCAGTTGGAACATCATCTTGTGGATACTATTATATAATGTTTATAAAAACAAATGTCCCAGCCTAAATTCAATTTTTAAAATTTAGTTTACAGTTTGACAATCAACATTCTCACGTTAATGATGAGATTGCAATTAATTTTATCTAAACTAAGGAATATGTCAACATATTGTCTCAAATGCAAAACTAAAACAAAATTTTAATGGCATTGACTTTCCAGTTGCAGAAAATCAAATACCAAAGTTTGAAAAGCAAAATAATATTTCAGTTAATATATTTGGTCTTTACGAGCGTGAAAATGTTTATCCAAGGTATATTTCAGAAAAAGCTTCGCAATCGACAATAAACTTGCTGTTTTATAGGAATCATTACATAAAAAACTTTAACGGCGTAGTTGGCAGACAATATAATAAAAATAAAAATAAGAAATATTTTTGCTACTGTTGTTTACAAGGTTTTTTTAAAAGATGAAAAACTGCAAGAGCATCTTAAATACTGTGTCAATGTTCAAAGAATAACAATGCCAGGAGAAAAAGAAAACGTATTAAAATTTTAAAATTATAATCATAAATTAAATATTCCGTTTGTTATTTATGCTGATTTCCAGTGTCTACTTGTTCCTGTGGAAGGCGCAGAAAATGATCGAAATAAATCAAGCACCTAAAAAATACATGTTCCCTGTGGAGCAGCTTATAAAGTAGTTTGTTGCGCTAACGATAATTTTTCAAGTCCAATAAAATTGCACAGATGTAAAAATGGTGAATCTGAAAATCCTGCTGTGTGGTTACTAAAAAATTGAATAGACGATGCTAATAAAATTATCAACAGATTATCTAAAACAGCTCCAATACAAGTAACATCCAAACAACAACTTGATTTTGATGAGGCAGTTAACTGTCATATCTGCGAGAAACCTCTAGGTAACGATAAAGTACGCGATCACTGTCATCTAACCGGCCAATATCACGGAGCAGCACATAACAACTGTAATTTGAAATTTCATGCGCCAGATCTTATTCCTGTCGTTTTACATAATTTTTGTGGTTATGTTAGTCACATCATTATCGAAGCATTTGGCGATGAGGAAATTAAATCTAAACTAAAATTAAATGATATAATAAAATGTATTCTAAACAATACTGAAAAGTATATGTCAGTTACGCTTGGCAAATTACGTTTCATTGACAGACTGCAATTTATGGCAGCACCATTGAGTGAGCTTGTAAAAGGTTGTAGCAGTTTCAATAATTTGAAAAGTTGCTTTGGTGGAGACTACGTCTCTCAGACAAAAAAAAAGGTGTCTTTCCGTATGAGTATCTCGATGACTGGAGCAGATTTGATGAAACGTCTCTTCCTAACAAAGATAAATTTTACTCGCAGCTAAAAAATGAAAATATTACAGATGACGAGTACAAATATGCACAGGAAATTTGGAATACGTTTGGTTGTAAGACTCTTGTTGATTATCATGATTTATATTTGGAAACAGATGTATTATTACTAGCAGATGTTTTTGATAGTTTCGATAAAGTTAGTCATGAAAATTATGGATTAGAACCATGCTGGTATTATTCTGCGCCAGGATTGTCATGGGATGCTCTGCTAAAAACAAGCAGGATAGAATTGAATCTCTTAACTGATGTTGATATGTTTAATTTTATTGAAAAAGGAATTCGCGACGGAATTAGCGTTATAACAAAAAAATATGCGGTAGCTAATAATAAATACTTTAAAAAATTACGATAAAAATTTACCGTCAAATTATATTGTTTATCTGGACTTTAATAATTTGTACGACTATGCTATGTCAGAGCCAATACCGTGTAGTGGAGTTCATTGGATAACTCCAGATCAATTTCTTAAAGAAACTGAAAAAGATTTACCAGAAAATGTCAGTTATTTTGTTGAAGTTGATTTTGATTATCCTAGCTCGTTACATGATCTACATAACGACTATCCGTTTTGTGCAGAGTCAATGATGATCGATTATAGTTTATTATCGCCTGAACAACAGGCAATGACAATAGCAAAAAATATCGATTATTAATAAGCTACTTCCAAATTTGTTAAATAAAAGAAATTACGTGATACATTACAAAAATTTAAAACAAGTAGTAGATGCTGGACTAATTCTGAGAAAAGTTCATCGCGTGTTAAAATTTAATTAATCACGGTGGATGGCAGATTATATTGATTTAAATACCAAACGTCGTGCTATTGCTAAGACCGACTTTGAGGAAAACTTTTTCAAGTTAATGAACAATTCCGTTTCGGTAAGACGATAGAAAATATCAGAAAGCGAGTCAATATTAAAACTGTAAATGATATAAATCGCAGAAATAAATTAGTTAACGATGCCGGTTTTGTCAGTATGAAAATATTTAATGAAAATCTTGTTGCAATACAGCGACGAAAAACAAATTTAAAGTTAAATAAACCAATTTATGTTTGTGCAACTGTACTTGACATATCAAAATAGCTAATGTACGACTTGCACTATAATTTTACCAAAAAGCGGTGGCCAGATTCAGAATTGCAATTTACTGATACGGACTCACTTGTTTATAACATAAAATGTGATGATGTTTATCGAGATATTTATAACAATAAAAATGTATTGATTTATCGGATTATCCAAAAAGTAGTGGATTTCATGATGATGCAAATAAAAACGTCATCGGCAAGATGAAAGATGAATTTTTGTTTGCGCCAGTTAGGAAATTTGTTGGACTAAGAAGTAAAATGTACTCCGTAATATTAGATGACAATAAACTGACAAAAAAAGCAAAAGGTATTCCTCGCGGATATGTAAATAAGTGTTTGAAATGTGATGAGTTTAAAGCAGCGCTAAACACCTGCACTAATTTTATTAAAACAAATGCTATCAGAACAAATCATCATAAACTTTAAACAGATACAATTATGAAACTTGGACTAAGTAATTTTGATGATAAGAGATATTGTGTTGATGGCGTAAACACATTAGCTATTGGACACTGCGCAATTAATTTTCTCTAAACTTTATAAATAATGTTCGAAATTTAACATTAGCCGATGGACTTTGTAGCAAAAGTTAAAAAAATAATGGTTAATGGCGAGCAATTATCAGTTGAATTTAATGATGAAATTTCAGGTATTTGTTTTAGTAAATTTGATAAAATAAAACTCGCTTATTAAATCAGATAACAGCAAATATTTTGATTATCTTGAAGAGCTGAGGCATGAGCTTATGCTGAAATACGATAATCTTCATGATCTGGTCAGTCAAGAAAAATACACAAAAATAAATATTGACCTGAACCGGTCAACGGTTTTTCCAAAAGGTTGTAAATATATTCTCACCAGTATAGCAATGAAAGAGTTATTTGAATATCATCGAAAAGTAAGCGGAAAAATTAAATTTTATTTGTATAAACACGATAATGAATTATTCCTGATATCTACTGTCGATACATTAATAATAGGTCAAGAAGTTCTTTAAAAAATTACTTGATCAGATACGATCTTTTTTCGAGGTAAAATATGATATGGACGATTTAATATACGAGTTTCGTATTATTGACAGTATGTTAACAGATATTCTGCCAATGAGAGTTAGCAGGTATAAAAAAGATTATCAAAAATTATGGTGACCGATCATCATCGCTACTGTTTATTTTTTATTATTTTATTTTAAATGATTTAAATTCAACATGACGGTTATAGTAGTAATAGTAAATGAGTTCTTGCTATCTTTGAGACCCCCTACCCCGACAAAACATATTTTGTCAGAAATATGCTAGAAAGCCTTATCATGTGAAAGTCATTATTTTGAGCTAGAAAGGCTGCTGAAGAAAATGTCAACATATAAGGGTTTTGGAGCGGTAGGGGTCTCAGAGATAGAAACCTCATTTACTATTACTACTGAGATACCCATACGTTCTTGTATGGTAAAACAAACGTCATAATACAGCACGGTATCAATTACTTTTCATTCATACATCAATAAATTCTGTCACATCAGTACATATTCCTAATCCTAATCCCCTAATCCTGTTATACTAAATAATATCACAATGATCAGATGCATTTCTGCACCTTATAATTCACACAAAGTACGTAAACATTAAAATATCCATGCTCTGATATACGCATACATCCATAGTAACTAATATTACATACTTCACCCATTTTCCAAATTCACAATTCAAGCATTGTAAATTCTAACATAACGCATTAATAAATGCACTGGTTTACTACGAAGTAACCTAACAGCGAATTACAAAATTAATTCTGGCCACAAGCTAACAATCTGCATAATTCCGCCTCGCATCTAATAATTCTCTACGTAGGCTCAAGCCCATTTCTCAAATACGCATGTAAATGAGACGCTACAAAGGTAATTCTACATAATAAACGATCCTAGTAATTAAGTATTCATACTACAAATAACTACAATTATGATGCCGTAATATTCTGCAAAAATCGGGCAAATAATTTACTGACCTTTTCAAAGCTTTATTTTTCCTTAGAATCTACCTCTAAGTTTTACCGCCAAATTACGAGTGGCTTCTCTTGGGTTAATCCTATTGCTCAGAAATCTTCCTAGGCGAATACTAAATCTTCGCTTACGAGTTATGAAAGTTATCATTCGGATCCAAACTGCAATCACACCCTCTATCTCAATTCTGATTGGATGTCACTGTGAACTGATCCAATCAAACTTAGCGGACAATGTCCCTCTCGCTGTCTGTCAACGTTGGGACGGATAAGAACACGCCCCGTTCAACCCGTGGACTTTCCATTTGATCTTAGATTAACCTTAACACATAGGTGTGAAGTGGTGCGATCTATCGCCTGTGCCGATTCAAGATTCCGGTCTTCGGCCGGTCATGTAACATTGTGTAAGAGATTAACACTAGCCCACGGGAATCATTAGACATCAAACACGTTGCCGCGGTAATATTCCCAAGACAGTAGATGATAACTTATACATGACTTTATAACTGGGGCTTAGCAAACGTGGCACAAACATTGGTTTGATATTTGTAACTTCTTGGAATATGGTGCCATCATTGAACCAGTGCATGTCCGTTGTTAAGTAGCGATTGATCAATGTATTGATCTGGCCCTTTGCCTCAAAATTAAACATCTTGTTTGGCTGATTGACTAAGAAGCCAATGACTAACTGTTTATAAGAATATCGGCTTGCTTCAATCCAGTTGACCGTTCGTCTCTTGGTAAGACTGCATTCTGAGCGATTGATCTTAACGGACTAACAAGCTGAGTGAAAGTCATTCTGAGGTTAATCACGAATATAAAATAAATAACTGTCCCACCGATCGACGATTAAACAAGATATTAGCTTACTTGTCCGTGTCTCAAGGTCAAGATATTTTATAACAAATGATCTGTCTTAAACTCAAGGCTATCTCATTCACTGAAACCATACTCGACTTACCCTATTATTCTAGGCTGTCTCATCCACTGAAACCCAGACTCGACTGACCTTATATTCTAGGCTGTCTCATTCACTGAAACCCAGACTCGACTGACCCTATATGAGCCGAAACCGATCGACTAAAATAAACTACAGGGCTGGACGAAATTTCATTTAAAAGAGCGTGCGCCAGGTTTTATGATGACTAAATGGTGTATACCCTGTCCTGAACGTCTGTGCTATGTTCAGACTTTGATATGATCGATCAACCGATAAACCATAGGACGAAGTGGTCATTATGTCTAAAGACCATGATTTGGCAGTTGTTAGATAGTCTATAAATCAACCCAACCACCCCCAAATCTGTGTTAATACTGATGGACGATATGTGGGCATGATGTTACCCGTTCATTAAACTGTGCAGTTTTGCTGCATGCAAATCTGTCCGGAACAAACCTGCGTACACTTCAGACACGTACCGGTAATTGGTAATAGCCAGCAGCAGAGCGGGTGAACACTACAAATTGTATTCGAGCAAAAAAATATCTAAAAAAAAAATCACACGAAAAAAATTTTTAAAAATGTCAATAACGTCAAACGTTGTTACTTCGCCGTTGACATCCGTGTTTATAAAATTTTGTGAGTGATCGTTTATGTAGTCGTGCATGGAAAACTTGTCGTTCACCCTCTCTGCTGCTATAAATTAAACATCCAGTATAAATATTATCAATAATGAATATTGGAGAACCACACTCAGCTAAATTAGCTCGAGAGCGATTAGAGGCAATTAAAAAATATTTACCTGTCCGTGATTCTGTTAAGCAACAACTACAATTACGTCAGGAATCTCAAGTTGAATTTGAAGAGGATACAAAACAATTATTTAAACCTATTACAGAAACCACTAAAGGTCTTATTCCTGCTTTAGAAAAAACTGCTGAAGCAACTACAAAAATAGCAGAAAGAACAAAACAGACAAAAAGGATTTTACGGGACTTCCAGCTGATATAGCTGCTGCTGTTCAACCTGAAGGCGCTGAAGCACCAGGCCCTAAACAAAAAAGTCTTGCAGTAGGTAATACTGAACTGTTAAATGAATTTAATGAAGATACTGTTAAAGTAATTAAGAATAACATTAAAAACCTACAACAATTAGCTCTGTTTGCTGTGGATGGTTTTGGTCAAAGAAAAAAATTAATGAAACCTGAACACGCTAATGATATTAAAACTCGTGAACAATGGCAAAAATCATTATATCGCATGTCTATGAATGTTGAAAAAGTTAAAGCTGATGATCCATTATATCGAGGTTATGTTAATGAAATTGATGATTTAATCCAATCAAAAAGACAAGAGAGAAAACAAAGTGAAGAACAGAAAAAAAACAAGAAAGACAAGAAAGAGCACAAGCAAAACAAGAAGAAGCAGCAAGACCAAAACGAAAATATACAAAAAGAGCACAACCAGCTCCTCAAACAACATTGGATTTACCAACACCATTATTACCATCACCACCACGTAGAGAAATGACTCCTATACCGCCAGAAAAACCAATTACACCTATTAGTAAACCACGAGGAAGATGTGAAGAATTATCTAGAAAACTCCCCTCAACTTCTACTGCACCTGGATTAACACCTAAAAAAATAAAAGAAGGAGAAAAAGTAAAAGAATTTTATGAAGAATTACAAGAATTAGGAGAAGAAGAAAAAATAAAAAGAATAGCAGAAGAAATAGAAAGAATGGAAAGAGAGCATAAAGAAATGGAAGAACGAAGAAAAGAACTTTGGCCGTCGTCGGACGACTCTTCTGGCGCAACTGGAAGTGGTTTTACTACTCAAGGAAGTGGTTTTATTAATTGTCCAAACAGCGTTCTCTCCGATGTTGATCGACTAGAAATCCTCATCGGAGGAAAACGAGCTGGTAATAATTCCCCAGAAATCATTAATGAAGCAGCTGATATTTGTAAACGATTATTTACAGGCGGTATCATGGATATTAATGTGTATTGGTCTCTCATTAATGAAATCGCCGATGACTACCACAGTGACTAAGTCACTGGATTGAGTATATAATTAGATACAGTTACTATAATAAAATGATCATACATCATACTCAACGTGGACCGACCATGGTTAGAGTAATAAATTCACGATTACCAGTATACAAAACGACTTACGGAGATGGACTAGGTGATGTTGTTCAAGGTCTATTTAGAAGGATAGCCCCAAAAGCAATACCGATTGCAAAGCAACTGGGAATGAAAGCTATTGATGTTGTTCGTGAAAAAGGTATTGGTGCTGTTGGTAATGTTGCTAGTAAAGCATTTTCAGCAATCAAAGATAGACTAGCACGATTAATACGACGAAAACCTCAGCCACCGGTGAAACTGGCTAGCACTGAAGTGATGCCTGCAAATGTTAGTAAAATAATAAATCAAGCTGCGAATCAAAAACTAGCAGAGTTGGCTAGTGTACTAATGTCAGAAAAAGAAAAAAATATAACCGCTAGTCTGATAGCAGGAAGTGGTCTCCGTGTTAGACGATAATAAATATAATAAAGATGTTCAAATGCATATCTGATCCCGCATTTGACATGGACGCACCGGTTCTTAAAGAGGAGTCTGTGCGTGATTGTCAATATTATTCTTATGACGCACGAATTCCAGATCAGCGTGGACGAATTGAACTTCAAGTTCAAGATACAAGTAGGTATTTCTTACCCGCTGAAGCATTTACTGAAGTAGAAGGTAGACTCTTACGAGCAGATAATAACACATACAGAATTGGTAATCGAGTTGGTTTTGTTAACAATGGTGTCATGGCTTTATTTAACAGTACCATATATATCATTGACGGAAAGAATATTGAATCATGCCTGGAAAACGTGGACGTTGCCACGACGATACTTGGTCTTGCAAGATACAGCGATGATTACTGATGATGGTCCATCAATGATGTTTGCAAAGGATACAACTGATCATCCAGAAAACAGAAACGTAACACTAAATGCAGCTGGAACTGAAGTTGCATCAATGAATGAAAACTTCAACTTGGGATTCGCATCACGTCGAACAGCGTTAAACGATGATGAAGAATTTTCATGTGTGATTCCACTGTCACATATATTTGGATTCTGCAGAAATGTTAGGAAGGTTATATTTGGCGCTAAACATACAGTGGTACTTGTTAGAAAAGCCACCGACAATGATGCAATACGGCGTGATGCTGCAGTTGCTGCAGGTAAAGTAATACTGACAAAACTTTCGTTGTGGATGCCAACAATGACTCCATCGATTACCGAAGAACAACGGTTACTTTCTTTTATGGACAGTGGTGGTAAATCAATGTTGTGATGGTTGACTATGACTACAGATAGTATTCAAGGTGCTGTTGCTGGTTTATTTACATGGCAGATAGCATCACAGCAGGGGGTGTCAGCACCACGACATATATTTATTGCGTTTCAGGAAAATGCCAGAGTAGACTCACAAGAACGAAATCCAATGGTGTTTGATATGCTTGGAGTTAGTGAAGTTTCTTTGAGGATAAATGGACATCAAGAACCTTTCGAAGAAGTGTTGCTAAATTTTGAAAATAATCATGTTGCACGTGCATATCATCGATTGAGGACGTTCATGGGACGTGATCAGAATGTTAATTCTGGGTTACAGATATCTCAACGTGATTTTACAACACTGTATCCAATATATTACTTTTCACTAGAACACTTAGATTTGTTCAGACAATCTGTCGTTGATATACACTTTCGAGCTCGTGTAGCTCGACTGCCCGCTGGTGGTTACAGAGCAATAGCCGTTATACTCAGCGATAAATCAATGTTACTTGAAGGTGTTGGTGGTCGCATGAGAGTTGTTGATGCTTCAGTAGAAAACATGTAATTAGATCGCTCATAATATTATAATGTCATATAATCACGTTAGTGTCATTCTGACTCCTGGTCAGATTAAAAGGCTACAATCACCATCAAAAAATAACTGTGGAATAAAAATATCGCTAAAAAGAGAACAAATGAGCGGTACAAATAAATTATCGTTGACCGAGCGTCAGTTCAGAAACTTCAATGAAGCCAAAAAATCAAATAAAGGTATAAAACTTAATCTTTCTGCGGGCGCCATTAAAGATATTGTTAAATCTGGCGGAATTTTTCCACTTCTTGCAGCTATACCAGCATTAATAGCCGCTGCAGCCCCAGCTGTTGCAAAAGCAGCTGCATTAGGCGCTGTTGGAACCGCTGCTGGAATGGCATTAAAGAAAGCAACGGGTCAGGGAATAAAAACCTCCAAAAAAAAAGGGAAGGGGTCTAAGATTGCCAGGGACCCCATATTCATGGTACGGAAAGGGTCTAAGACTTCCCGGGACAGTTCATTGATTTTGCCCATGTCCAATTTTGATTTACTTGATGCTGCTAAAAAATTAAAAATAAAAAACTTCAGAGGTGTTTTTATGCGTGATCAATTACCAAAAAAACAAACAATATTGAAACTGGTATTATTAATCTCGATAAAAACTCGGGTCGTGGCACTCATTGGGTTGCGTATGCAATTGATCCACGTGGAATTATTTATTTTGATTCATATGGACTAGCACCACCAAAAGAATTTTTAGAATATGTTAACAGCATGCAAAGTACTCTAATATGGTATTCAACATTACCAACACAAACATTAACGGATCCGCCAATATGTGGTCGTGAAGTACTCGCTGTACTTGATGCTGTATCAAAATCAACAAAACCACCTCATAAAGTCGTGCATGAATATACTACGTTATCACATTTAAACAGACATTAGTAAATATAATGGTAGATATTTACGGAAGATCTTCTCGCAGAGCTCAGCAGCTTTATAAGGGTGATTTATCTAAATATGCAACTCTTGACCAGCTCAGAAATGAGATTGATGATTTATTAAATATTACAAGTGTGGATCAAAATGAAGTCGTTGTTTTTCAGTATAAACAAGGACGATTAAAGACAAGCAATATACAACTGCCAGATGTACTCATACGAATTCCTACCGCGGTTGTTGATAATATCGTTACTTTTACTGATCAAGGTAAAATACAAGATTCCGGTCAGTCAACGATTATATTAAGAAAGCTGGTGATTCATTCACGGATACCATTATCATGAATCGAAATAAAATTATAGACCTTGGAAACCCAGCCGCAGATACAGACGCCGCAACAAAAAAATATGTCGATGATCAAGAATCTAAGTACGTATTAGCCAACGGCGGTATAATGCGTGCATTTCTCAACATGAATAATAATGGTATTAATAATCTCAGAACACCAGAATTAGATTTTGATGCTGCAACGAAGAAATGCGTCGATGATAAGGAAATTCCAGTAACAACTTCGTTAGCTACAATCAATGATGAAATGACCACACTCAATGCTAGTTTTACTAGACATGTACAAACGTTTTTAAATTTTCGTAGAAACATAAACAAATCTGTACATGAATTTTTTGGTGATCCACCAACCGTTGATATCAAACTCGCCGACGTTAACACGAAACTCAACGACATTGTCAGTGGAATTCCTAATATTGTTCAAAAAACTAATCTGATTAAAATTCCACATAAACAAATTAACAATATCGTGTACACAGTAGCATCGGGATCATCAACATGGACACCACAAAATAACAGTCTCGAACATACCGCAGAAGTAACTGGGTTATACAGGCTGTCCATGTATGGTTTGGAAATTACTGCGGCCACTTCATCATCACCGAATGTACATTATAATCCTCTACTGGTGATGCTAAATAAGAACACAAAAGAAATATTTACGTTGACATCAACGGAAATACCCCCGAGACGTTACTGGTGGTGTCTGGAATTCGTAGCTGAAACTCCTCAATTAATTACTTAATTAAATGACAACGTCATAGTATAATGAATCAAAACCAAGGGCCCCAGTCTTACAACGACGTTCATCGTCACAGATACAATCAAATATGTAAGTGTCAGAATGAAATAAAAAATATTATCGACGATTATACAGTAAAAGTAAAAAAATATCGCAGACGTATGGTTGTCATTGATATAATTGTTTACTCAGTTTCTGCTATTATTGCTGGAGCCGGATTATTATTATCAACAATAACAATGGCGGTGCCTGCAGTTGTAACAATTATCGTTTCAACTTCAACGACTATCGCAGGCATTCTCAGTATTATCGCTAAGAAGATATCTGCATGTACAAATACTAAATTACACGAGTATATAATAAAATTACATACAGCAACAACAGCTTATTCTAAATTATCGTCGTATCTTTCTTCGTACCTCAGAGATGGTGAAATATCTGATGAGGAGTTCGCAACGATAATGAAAACCTATGATGAAGCATTCCTTGACAGTAGCCAAAGCGAAAAAGCGGAGAATTAAATAATAACAACAATAATAATGACTGAGTCCTCGAGAGCGTCGAGAGAATTACTTCAACAGATCGTCACTAATACAACACCGTCAAAAGCTACTATGATATCATTAAGTTCGACCAATCCTGAGTTTAGCGTTAACTTTCCAATCGCAATTCCTGCAAAAGAAATAGCCCTAGCACAATTACGGGTTTATTATAGCTGGCCAAATATTAGATCAAAATCATTCGGTGGACTACAACCAAATAATTCATTAGTATTTGCTAATAAAAATAAGCCTGATGGAACTCCTGATTGGCAAGTAGTTAGTATTCCAACGGGCAGTTATCAAATAGAACAAATCAATGATGAATTCCAACGCAGAATTAAATCTATTACAGGAAAAGAATCAAAAATAGCAATTACTGTTTACGAACCAACATTATCAGCGGTAATTGAAATAAATTCTCCTGATTATTCTGTAGATATTTATCAAAGTTCGATTAGATCAGTATTAGGCTGGACTGATATTCCACCAGTTTATACAGGTCCACCAGAACCACAACGATCTGATTTCGTTACAGATAAAAGAATATTTATAAAACTTCCAGAATATCGCAAAGGTGGTAAATATCCATGGGCAAAATCTATTGGAGAAGGAGAAGGATGGATCGATAGAGTGAACTATTATTTTCAGAAAATAACAACTAGAAAAAATAAAAAGGGAGAACTTGAATATACGGCGACAATTGATGTTGAAGACATTAATAAAGTTTTTAATCCAATTAAATCTGAATACGAACGTGTACTTAATAATCTACAAAATTTATTTTCCAGCATCAACAGTTATTACGACGATGATTTAAAAAATCAAATAATTTAAACAATACATTTAAATCAAGTTGTATCAGACATAGAATATGTAAATAAGGTTTTTGTTGAGAGATAAAAAAGATTAAGTCCAACAGATAGATATCCAGACTATCATATAATTAATTAAGATGATCCAGTTCAGACTGTACAGGAAAACCATTTATTTAAAACAGTATTTCTTAAATATTATGGAATTACTGAAGAACAATTACCAATGTTTACAATTCCAGGATATAATCATAATGAAATGAAGAAATCAGTTAATGATCTTATTGATGAACACTTTAAAAGAATATGTGATTCATGGAGAAAATTAATCCCGACACCAACCATTCTTAAATATAATAATGATCCGTACGGTGAAGGTCGTCATATTTCTCCTGGTATTGTTAATATAACATCAGCAATCGCAGTCAATCTAGTATGTGACGTAATTGATGGTAGCTATCAAGTAGATCTTGAAAAATCCACTCAAGCTCAACAAGGATATATAATATATTTATTCAGTCCTCAAGTACCCCCAGGGTGGTTAATTGTATCTGAGCCAATTAATCCAGTTTATCTACGTGTACATAATCCGCTATTATCAAGGATACATTTCAAGCTTACTGACCAGGCTGGACACCTGTTGGATCTAAGACAAGAATCACTAAATTTTAATCTATATGTACGCTCGTAGAACGTCCGAGTAAATATTCCCTGATATAATCAGAGGGAAAACAAATAATCTGATTCTGAAATAATATATATATATATTTTTTTACTGATTTTTCATAATCTGATGGGCTAAATGGTACTCTGATTAATGAAATGGTTACAAATTCTTTAATCTGATGGGTTAAACAGTACTCAAAATCCTTAAAATCTGAATAATATATGTTTGAGGCAATTGTACATATAATGAAACGAGATAACTCTGTACTCTCTGTAGAGTAAATTAAGCAGTTATTATCCCCCCCCCGTCGCTGCATCAATTCATAAGACCACGAAGATATTTTGTTCTCCTTCATCTTGTTCTCCGTTAGCAATTAGCTGTCACTGGAGCAGTAATTTGTAATAGAAAAGGATATTTATGCACCTTTTGACTCTGATGACTTTAAATCACGTCGGTTTATGCAAGTGCGTAATTACAAATCAGAGTTATTTTTAGCTCTTATAAACACACCTCTATACATGTATTTTAACTTAACGAACGGATAACTTATACAGAAAATGTAATGTGCGATTATTTTATGAATTGTGTTTGTAAATTGAAGTAAATCTACGCTACAGTTCTACAATAATTGTGATTTTATTCAGTATACTGGTCGTACGTAAATTGCCTGCTTATTCAGTGTTGGGTTAACTATATAATAATTTTTAAACGTCTATATGCATGAATCGGAAAAATGGCTCAGTGCTATAGCGTTGGACTATGATACTGACGGCCGGGGTTCGATTCCTGTGGCTGACGAGTGTCGACAGTATTCGGAACGATGCCATTTTATATATAAGATTGGGTAGCGAAGCACAGCTCCAACGAATTCAATACCCCCTCATCACGTTAAACAAAGTGGTGAGTGCGTTTTGCACTTACCCCGGGGTTTGATTTGGGGGAGGGGGGTTATTGAATTCGCAATGCCTAGACAGTCCTCTGAATCTCTAAAATTTCGTTTCGTTTAGCGATTTGCCGGGGTATGTGTCTATGCAAAAGCTCCCTAAAATAATCAGTAGCATGCCTGAGCTCTCTACCTCATTGAAGAACCCCATAAAGAAACATACAGAAAGAATGCTAGCAAATTGAAACAGAACATGGGGTGCCAATAACGGTCGCAACAAAGACATCATCATGCAAAGGACCCCATGAAAGGCACAAAGGCTCTCAAGGGGCCCAGTGACGGGTAACCGCTTATGATGCTACTGATTATTTTTGATATTTTTAATAATAATAATAATTATATAACATAATAATAATAATATAACATAATAATTATATAACATAATAATAATATAATAATAATAAATCAGTCAACCTAACATATCTAACATATATATATATATATATATATATATATATATATATATATATATATATATATATATATATATATATAAAAAAATCATAAGTCAGTCTGAGCCTGCTAGAAAAGGTTTGGTAATCTAGGGGTTCACATGGTCAAAGTTAAAAATTATTTTTATAATATATTATAATATTATATACTATTATATATATATATATATATATTTATTATATAATGAACTATGAAAATGTTAATGATATTATTTCTGCTATTGAAAAATTAAAACATGACGGAATAAAGATATCTGATAATCTTGATCCTCAGAAAATTATGTGTGATTTTGATTCGTTACAACAACGAAAATTCGAAAATAAATACACATTGCCATCTAATTATAGATTCGTGAAATTAATTTATCAATCTATGTTAGAATCCTTGGCAATGGTAAACGACACACAGGTGAAGCTGTTTGCACCTCTTGCACGTTCAATCGAAAAGATTAAATCCGAATTGTCTCACGAGTACGAAAGAAAAAAGATTGTGGACAATCGTGTAATGCAATTGAGAAAGATTATGTTATTTGATTCTGTCAAAGGTGAAACAAGTGACACTGAGAGCAGCGACAGTGAAGATAGACCTTTGACTGTGGTGATTGCTAAACAAAACCTTTAACAAAATTGACAGAGTCGAACTATACAGTAAAAAAATATTTATTTATTTTAAGTTAAGAGGATAGAGTTATATCGTTTCATTATCTGACACAATAGGGATATATTCAAATATTATCCGCTGATCGTACTTTTTTGAAAATGCCGATTTCTATGTTTTATTTGCGACAAGTTGTACCGAATATGGGTGGATGCAAAAATATCTGGTAGCTGCATTTATTGATGAAAATATTATTTCCTGGCCTGTTTCTGCATTTACGGATTTAATAACTCTTCTTGCAAACTTTTTACATTTTCCAGTATTTCCACGTGCAGAATTCTGACTCTGTGTAATAGCTTGCAGGTTACATAAATGATTATTTTTGGGATTTCCATCAATATGATCAACTACAAGTCCATCTTCAATGACCCCATGAAAACATTCGAATATGAACCTATGTGAGAAAATAACTTTTATTTCCACTGGTATTGAATCTAAAATAACCAAATTTATCAAGACTACCGACTGGGTTTTTTGATCGGCAGTTTCTGATCACACCATCACGAGATGCTTCATAATTTTTAATATTGGATGCGTTACAAATTCGTTTTGCTCCATTTATATAATAATATTATTTGTCTAAATCATTATTTTGAAAATCTAGCGAGATAGTCTTCTGCGGTTTTTATAGGAGATTTACCTGACAATGTCAAGGTATTATTTTTTTTATCATAGTATCGTTTTAGTTCTCTGTATTTTTTACCACCGCATTTTACACACAACTGAGTTTTTCCTCTGACTCCAACACCACATTGCACACACGGTTTTGGTCCTAGACTACCATTTCTAACATTTTGCATATGGTAGCCGCAGAATTCATTTACGCATGCTTTGTTACAAGGAGAAGTATATCCGATCATAAGCCAATTACATCGATTCTTTGTTTGAATCATTATATATATATATATATACTAAAATTTAATTTAAATATATATTTGTCCTAATTATAATAATGGAGGAATTATCTGCGATTGAACCTTCCGATGTCTCAGCCGGAGCTAGATTTGATCTTGACAGACTACCAGAATATAAATTTAGTTCTTCGATGCAAGATCTGGCTTTGACAAATGAGGATGTAACCAAACGTATCCGTGAAGCCAAGAAGGAATCGACATTGAGGATCGGAAATGTTGTCGATACTATAATGAATGACAGACGAGGAAGAGAGATTATTAACCACCTTGATGTTCAAAAATATTTCATTTTAATAAAATTTATTGTAAGGACAGACGACGATACTTGGATTATCCGTGACAAACGTGATCCAGTCCGCATGCAGTCAGGAAATAATATTGTTCTCTTGAATAATAAATCCAAACCCGGAATACTTACTGGTATTGACAAACCGTATTATGAACGAAGGTATCCTGTGACTGCGGTTGTCTATGCAATATATCCGCTGAATAATAAACCTGACGTCAATGATCTCAAGCCGATGAGACTGTCAGAGTCAAGAATAAATTGTGTAGCTGAACGAGTTACAGAACACTTCACAAACGCGATACGTGGTAATGGTTTAACAGATTTACGACGTAAAAAAATAAATACATGGGCAGAAGCAGTTAAAGATACTGGAGCATCTATTAAAGATGTTGCTGAGCTGGGAAAGATATTAAAATTTCCAATAACAGTGAAGACGTTAACCGGAGAGATTTTGTATATCTCGAAATATGAATCAAGAGGAGCTTCGATAGATATCATTGATCATAACGCACACGCATGGACTATGGCAGTAACAATATTTCCACGAGACAGAACGGTTAAATTTTATGATGGTCATATATTTGATTTTATCAGAAATATCAGTAAAAGTGATCCTGTATCTGTTTGGTTGTTTCAAAGTTCAGAATATGATTATTACGATCAGTTTGTACGGCCTGGTGGGGATATTTATCGTGCAGAATCTCTTCATGAGGAGATGAGACATCTTGCGCTGAAATATACTTCTGACGATGTCAAAGTTAGACAATTTACTGAATAATTGTTTTACCGTTCCATCAGTTGCTGCTCACTTTGCTCAGGAGAAAAATTCATGGAAACCGACACGATTGGAATTTCTTGAAGATGTCCAGAAAAGTTGTATTGAATATGGTGGATTATGGAATACTAAATACAATTATAGCGACGTTATCTCCGTTGATATGGTAGCGTGTTATCCAGGAAGTTTTCTTGGATACGGAGAATGTTCTGAATACTTTAAGACATTCGGACATCCATCACATGAGATGACCAGAGTTGCGATAAACGGACTTTTACCAGATTTTGACTTAACCGGATCCGCATATATAGAATCATTCGAGTTTACAGAAAATCTCAATCCGATTACTTATGCTTGGTTTGGAAAACATTTTTCAGAAAAATGTTGGGTTCTAATAGTACTATTACGATATATGCTCGATGCTGGAATTTTAATATCATCAAAGGTAGATGAAGCGATTATATCGTATCGTCCACAGAAACAAGTTTGGTTACCAGAACCGGATAGATTTAATATTGATGATGCCAGGAAAGAATTTCCTGATCTTAACGAAGATGACGTTGTTAAAATATATAAATGCAGGAAAGAAAGCGATGAGAAACTTGCAAAAGATCTTGGTAGAAAGATAATCGGTAAATTTACACAAGGAGGATCATATGATCATAAACGACACTGTACAAGATTAATTATGGACGATGCTGAACTCGATTTTATAATCGCTGATACAACGGAAAAAACACATTTATAAGTCGAAGTAATGCTTATTTATCAGACGGAACCAAACTAGGTACAATTGTGAGCTATATTGATGGCGACTCACCGCAGTTTACTCATTTAAGATCTTCGATGCTAGCCTACGTTTCGATAAATCTACTGTCTATGATAGATTTCCTCGTTACGCTATCAGAGTTGCTACAGATTCGTTTTATATAAATAAAAAATATACGGATTTGTTAAAACCGCTACTTGGTAATGGTGAATGGGGATCATGGAGAATAAAACAAGAAAATATACTTAGTTATTCTGAATCTGCCGACGTTGAAATTAAGGAAATATATTAAAAAAAATAATCAAATAAAAGAATTGTCATCAGCACCATCTGTATATGATCCTGTGGCTAGACATAAAACTGTTTATCTTAATGGATGTGGTGGTTCAGGTAAAACAACTCGTGCGATTAAATTATTCCCGAACAACCATTCGGATATAATTGTTTTGACACAGACACATAAACTCGCCAGAGAAATAAAAGAACGAGGAGTAAAATCATGTACATATCATAGTTTCTTCAGATGGTGCGGAGACACATGGACTCCTGAGCGAATGGGTGAGAAATATATACCTAAGTATATTATCTGGGACGAGGTGGACACGGTGTCGTTAGAAATATTAAAAACATTTCTTGAATGGTTATTGGCTAAAAATACTGCTGTAATAATGTGTGGCGATCATGGTCAACCACCACCCTTTATTGGACAGTCTCCACATGAGTGGCTGAAGAATAATGTAGATTATTACGAAGAAATAACTGATGACCATAGAGCTATTGATGAACCGCTGAAAGAACTTAAAAGGTTAATCAGACTGCAGCCAGATAAAATACAATGTGAGATAATGCGTAAAGTAATTCCAGAAACTACTATAAATGATTTTTTGAATTTATGGAGACCTGCTGATTTGATAGTCGCAAGTAGAAAAATAGTTCGTGATGAACTGCAAGAGAAATTATTTCTGTTACATAAAGAAAAGTTTTCAAATCTACCTGTACCATTATGTTATCGCCCAGCAGATACTCGACGACAGAATATTGAAGTTGAAATTCCTGGTGGTGGAATACAAAATCTTGTCTTGAATGATATTGTTTTGGTTGTTGTTGGTGTTGTTGAGAGCGCATTAAGCATGAATAAATCGCCGTGGACGTTAGGATACGCAATAACTATTCATTCGTCACAGGGATTAACTATTTCTGATACAAATATCTGGATTGTCGATGATCGGATCGAATGGTCAAATTTAGTTTATCTCGCAGTATCTCGAGTCAGAAGAATATCTGAACTACATAGGGTTATTATGAATTTTACAGAAAATAATGATCAAACTGTTAGCAATGACTTAATAAGAAAAAACTATTTGGTTATAAGCAATGTGACATAAAAAATAAGCATGACTTTGATATTGATACTGAATTTATTATAACACTAAAACAACGACAGAATAATAATTGTGCAAGCTGTAACGCAGTAATGTTGTGGCAATATTCGAATAATAATCCAAGACAATTTACCGTAGACAGAATTAATAGTGATCTTGGTCATACACGTGATAATGTGATGCTGACATGTCTCGAATGTAATCGACGTCGGGGCGCTGGACGCTCTGGTGCTAGTTTACATAAGTGAAGGTGGTGGTAATTTTATGTCCTCAGGAATTACTTGTAATTGTTCACGTACAAATCCACGTTGAGGAGCCGTAGAATCTACTCTGTAGATTGCAGGTCTACCTGTGGATCTTACCACGCTAGAAATTTTATGTGTAGTCACACTCCAGATAGGATCAGTTGCTCTTTTTTTACCACCTTCAAGTTCACCAGGTTCATATAAATATCTTACAGTTACATTACCTAATACTGGTTGAGAGGAAGATTCATGTTGGCGTATTAGTATATATTTTTTTATGATCGCATTAGAAGGTTTCATGGAAGTTGCACGAGTAATTTCATTATTTAACGCAGCTATTACACTTGGTAACCTTGCAACTCATTCACAAGATCTCTCCCCGGGCTTAAAGTCAGTGGATATTTCCCTTGCATATTGATATCCAAATAACCGCTCAGCTAGTGTTCGATTAAATCGTTCAACGATTGCCTGATCACGATGAACTTCAGTGTGTCCTCGTCTGATTTTAACGTTATGTTTTTTCATCAACGATAATACTGCACCAAGAAATTCTTTGCCAGGATCAACTTATAATAATTGTGGCCATCGTAGACCACCACGTTGATAAATTCGCTCAAACGCAGATGCAACTTCAGATGCTGTCTTTGTTGATAATGGTTCCGCTTCTTTATATCTACTTGCAACGTCAACGACAGTTAACGCGTATTTATATGTGCGTGATTGACGTCTACCAATTTTAATGGTGTCATGTGGTAAAAATAAAATATCTGCTTGATGAACTTCTTTAGGGGTGCTGACATCAAAATGTGCATACTGAATTTTTTTAGGTGATGGTAGATAAATTTGCCATATTGCCTGTCGTGCTAACCAATTTGCAGCAACAGAACGTGAGACTTTTGCTGCTTCAGCAAGTTTACTAATCGCTACTCTGCCCCTCCAATATCCTCTTGGGCTATAATAAACAGATTCCATTATAATAGTTATATAATTAATTACCAGCCCCTATCATTATTTTACCTTTCATAGCAGATTTTACTAGAAAACTAGCGAGTTTTTCTCTGAGAGATTTATTGGGTATAGAATTTAACGCATGAATCAATTTCACATCTGCAAGATGTCGTTGTTGTAAATCCTTGCTTTTATACACAACATCATGAACATGACACGCTTGATCAATCTTATTTATTGGATACTCTCCGGGTCTTGGTTGATATTGATAATCAAGTCGGATATCAAGTCGAGTTCCAGGACCACAATAATTATATCCAGGAAGATGTTTCTCACCGGGGTATTTAGCCCATGGAGTTCCTGGTAATTTCCCTAATGAAACAGCGATATCTCCACCTTTGACTGACAAGTCAAGAGGAATAAATTTATATTTTCTTGTGCCACATCTTACACTTTTGCCTGTAATTGCACGTCTTTTATTTTTTTGTTGTTATTGTTGTTAATCCAGTGGTGGACGTGGGTGCTCTGCATCGAACACAATATAAATTCATATTATTTATTATATGGATATAATTGACTTCTCAGCGACACGAAAACAAGAACCAGTAAGGCACCATCCAGCACTACCAAATTCTATTAGAATGATTATAATAGGCCGATCTGGATCTGGTAAGACACAATTATTACTTAATCTGATAATGAGATGGCTCAAGTGGGATAAATTATATTTGGTAGCACCATCTGTAGATGATCAACGATGTTACGAAGTACTTAAAAATTTTAATGAAAATGCAAAATTGCTGAATGAAGACGGCAATGATGTTGTTGATTTTATTACCGATATTGATGAAGCGCCATCTGTAGATGACCTAGATGGATTTATTAATAACCTCGTAGTATATGACGATATTATGTTAGATAAACAATCAAATCCAGCTCGGATATTTTCCAGAGGCAGACATAAAAATACTGACGTGATTTATGTTACTCAGCGATATACACAAATACCTAAAGTGATCAGAGATAACTGCAATATTTTAGTCGTGTTTAATGGAGTAGATAATTATACCTTACAAAATATTTATTATACTTGGTGTTCAGGGGATATGGACATGATTAAGTTTAAAAACTTCTTTTCAAAAGCACAAGCTGTTCCGTTCGGATTTATAACAATAAATTTACATGACCCAAGATCTAGATATCGTATAGGTCTGGATAAAATCTTTGGTTAATTATAGCAGCAGAGAGGGTGAACGACAAATTTTCCATGCACGAGTACATAAACGATCACTCACAAAATTTCATAAACACGGATGTCAACGGCGAAGTAACAACGTTTGACGCTATTGACTTTTTTTTAAAAAATTTTCGTGTGATCTTTATTTTTTAGATATTTTTTGCTCGAATCCAATTTGTAGGGTTCACCCTCTCTGCTGCTTAGCCACATATAGCGCGAAATTGAAAATAGCCACCGGACATGGGTTGAGCTATAATTCCACGTGGATTTACAGTCACTAAACAAAGGATTTGCACCGGAAATATAATGTACATGTCACCAAAAGAACCATTCAGCCAATGGTAGCTCCACAGCTGCCGATGTGTGCAGCCAAAATTAGCTTCAACCTTTTGCAGGTTTTAATGAATACGTGATATCATCATCTAAGGCGCCGATCAATATCATCACGGGTGACGGGGGTGATTTATCGGCTTAGTTGTTAGAGCGATAGACCGACATATTTCTGCGCCTAATATATGATCAGCTTAAAGACCAGATCAGTATTGGATTTACCAATCAGCTTTCATAATGACCTTTCATCTTTGGGTCAAACACATGGACTACCGGGCTTAAAAAAAAAAATATAAAAAAAATAAAACAATTTCAGACGTGACGTGTGATTCTTCTAATAATTAGACCGTTATGTCGTCATTTGGCCATGAGAAACTGTCAAACAGTTCTAAAAGTAAGAGTGTGATGTTCGTCTTAATATCATATTTTTTAAATATATTAAAAAAAAAAAAAAAAACAAAAAAACAAAAAAAACATTACAGATCGCTCAGTGGACTGACTAACTGTCGTCTGAAGGTCAGATGTTTCATACTTGTCAAACAATATAATAGACGGACTAACCGAAGTTTTCGCCCTCACGTTAGCGAAAAAGCGAGACACAATATTCACTTTTCCGTTGGCAGCAGCTTCAGTTTGTAATGTTTTGGTTCATAATCTGCACATGTTTCATAAGCCCTTTGATGAATTCTGTTCATACGAAGGATTAATCATTATGAAGAAAAGACAATTCCTTTCGCGAAACAATCGCTCCATCCTTGGACCTTGCAATATAGGCTGGTCAGAGGCCAACATTTGAGTGTATGTGTGTGGGGAGGGAGGAGAAAAACAGCCCCCCCCCCCCAACAACAACCCTATAAGAAAACAAATGACTGCATAAGGACCGGAATGCATGTAATAAACATTGGCAAAATATCAAGACAACATGCTAAGCGAAGCAGATCATTCCGTACCCAAGTCGTTCCGTACCTAAGTCGTTTCGTACCCAAATGAGTTGTTTCGTACCCAAAACAATGGTCGTTTCTTACCAATGCTATAGTCATATCATACCCAAAACTAGAGTCGTTTATTGCACACATTTAAGTACAAATATAGCCACCAAGATTACATAAACAATATATTTTCTACATATTTCAAACTATTACATATTTTAATTCAGGCATTGCTTTGATGACAGATGTATGCCGTATTACCTGGGGCGCATTATAGATGTTTTATTGTTGGCATAATCCAAGCATGCATAAGTTTATTCAGTTATTTAAAACATTAAATATATAGCTAAAAATACTGAAGTAAATATATGTAATATGCAGTGCCAAGTTAAATTTATCCCACACCACCCCCAGCTGTTTATCAGTGCTTGGACAATTGTTTGCCCGGATATACTTTACTCGTGCAATTTTTATGGCAGGAACAGTTTATTAGACAGAAGATAGGTTCATAATTAGAGAGGCAGCGGTAAATGTAACAATACGGTATATTTGACCGTGTACAATAAATAATGGTTACGAATTGACCATCACCTTGGGTACCAAGCGACCATCACCTCGGGTACGAAACGACCATCACCTTGGGTACGAAACATCCAATTTCTACTGGGTACGAAATGACTTGGGTACGGATTGACCAAGTCCATGCTAAGTACCATCCTTTGTTATGGGTGTCAAGGTCACATGATTACATCGATGTGATAGGTGTGGGTTAATCAATACGAATTTGATGAAGGGCTTTATCGCTGCGTATCTTTACTTCCAAGTATGTGGCTTTATTAGTATGTGATAGTAAATGTTTTCTTTGCACAATAATTTTATTGCCGTATACAGGTGAAACTGATATCGTTCGTATGTTTAGAAATAGATGACCCTATAGAAAATACCAAAGAAACAAAGCTTATCCCCAAAATATAAAGATTGTTCGTTACCCCACCCTTTAAACAAAAAACAAAAGGTCAGCAAAACGTAGGCCAAGGATCACCACGGAAAAAAATACTCTAAAAATAAATTGGGACTACTTATATACATACTGAACTTGAGGTAATAATTGAGACCTGGATCCATATAGAATTTGCAGATATCGATCTAGGGAGGAAAAGGAAAGAAGAAAAAAAAACTACGTCCACTTATGGTTTGTTTACATCAAGCGGAAAACTTTGAATCACATTCCTTTAGAAAGTAATAAAATCATATATGCCTCATAATGTAAAGGACATCAAAAACGATAAGCTATTATGGAACTAAATTGTTTCTATAACCATCTTCTTGAGTGATGTAAATGTTATTTTGCGTACTTTGTTTATATTATTAATTTTATATGATCTTAGCCAACACTCGCAGTGCCTACTAGCTCTCCAAAAATTGGCTAACCCTGCCACCATATTGTAACGTGGGTACGTGAGAAAGCTTGCCACAATTCTTTCAGCAGAAAAGCTGTGTTCATGTCTTTTTTTAAAAACTCAAAATTGCCTATGTTTCTTGGAGCACTCCGTTATCAAATCTTCATTTCGGAGGTGCGTAGCACGTTGTAAAGCTCTTCAGTTTCGGAGGTAAGTAAATCTTTCTTGTAGTTCGCAATCCCATGATGCCTAAAGGGGGCGCTCACCAGTTATTATGTACTTTTGAGAAAGTGACGTATGTAAGGTGAAGTTGTTTGCATTTAAAACATGCACATTGAAGTGAATGTTGGCATACCTCTATGCTACTTTGATGTAATGTGGCTGACATTTCTTAGGATATTGTACTTTTGGAAATTGTAAATGATCTTAGCACACAGCTAACTAAAAATGACTGATTCCTTGTGCTCCAAAAATCAGCCTGAATTTGTCTAAAGTACACTATCCTTAGCAGATATTGAAATAGGGAAAATGAATTTTGCCAGACTAGACAATACCATCTTCTGAAAGTGCAATGAATGAATTAACAAATATATAAAATGTAAAAAAAAAGTTATTGGCTCTTTTTTTCACAATTTACCTCAGAAGTTCAAAAAGTGAAAATGACCAAGTGGAGCTAGCACTTTTTTGAAAGGTGCACATCTGGAGTAAGGCCAAGCTGTATACTCTATAACCCATATTACACCCATCAATCATACACCAAAATAAAGGGAATTAAAGGTTCTTTGAACAATACCTAAGATATACAAGGTCTTTTTTAAATAGCCAGTATAACTAGTGAGGAAACCCCGGGGATTTCTTTTTCTTTAAAATTCTATGCAAAATACGAAACTGTAGAGCGCCACCAAAATAGAAGTGATCTGTCCCCGCCCCCGCCCCATGAAACTGTGAAGTTAATATATAGCTTTGATTCTCCATCTAAGTGAAAGTACGGAATGTCCGTAATTTTTTTCCCGATCACACAATACTCGCACACGAAGTTACCAAATCACTGCAGTTCTGGGATCAGTTTTCCAACTAGCTGATATAGAAATGACGTCATTGTTGTGCTAATGATGTCACTAATTAACGAATCATGAGACAGATTTTATAGTTAACGGTTTATGATATTGTCTTGGCAATTTAGGCTTGTACAAACCTTAAGTGGACAAGGCACACTGATGTCTCGGTGGGGGGGGGGAGGGAAAAAAAAACACATAAAAAATCAAAAACAAACAAAAATGCAGCTTACGATTCTTACGCAAAAAGTAGTACGTAACGTTGTAATAAGTGAAGTAGTATAAATACGTGATAGTAGATCAATTAAACATGCATACTAGAAATCTTTGATTCTTATTTTTAATGAATAATTTAGTTTTTATATACACAATGAAGTGCTCCCATCACGTGGTAAATTTGGCTGCCTTTGGATATGTCTGACCAGGTTTGTTTTGCTTTTATTTTGGACGCAAAAGGTTGACGATGCTCCGATTGTCTGTACCTCTACGGTACCGACTTCGAAAAACCTATTCACAAATCTTTAAACACATACTATCAACGGCTTCGGCATCGCCGCCATCAGGAAAGTGATACCATTTGCTATCTCAGGCGAGACAAAAAGTGACATTGAAAAGAGAAAGGTGTGTACTGACCTGGCTTATTTTCAAGGTAAGTATAGTTACCGATAAACCGACAAACTTATACATTAGGTCTAACGGTATCCATGAAATTGAAGGCACTTTCTGTACCTCGTGTCATTATAATTATGCAAAGAAGCAAGTTTAGTAAATGATTAACACCGCTTGATAATCGACCACATTGGCTTTAAAATCTATAAAATTGTTCAAGGGCCATGAAAGTCCCGGCCACAACGGCCTAACACATAAAATTCAAACGGACGTAAACTAGTATGGGAAACACTATTATTTTCTATCCATGCACATGTAACGCAACAAAAACCAAACCCAACATGATTTCAAAATGATAGTTTAAATGCTCAAGACTTACCCTCTTCCTTTCGCCTCCCAGTTAATAACGGGGTCGTACTGTCATATTCCATATCTAAAACTTAAAACTCAGTGTACAGTGGGCTATAGTTGGGTGATCTCTGCCGATGTACACTTGTTTCAAATACAGTGGTAAATAAGATGTTCAGAATAGAACACATAATCACAGTTATTCATAAACATAAATAATGCGAAGATGTGTGTCTTAATTGAGTACGTGTTATTATATCAATCATTCATGGGCGCCCGCAGGATTTTTTGCAAGGGGGGAGGGGTCAGGACT
>JAECUM010023469.1:0-12500 GCA_016617855.1 Megalonaias nervosa
AAAACGCATCTTTCAAAACTTTTTCGACACAGGTAAGTATGGTGATTGGTCCATATTTGGCAACTTCGTATATATCACCTTTTTAGGAATGGCATACATACATACATACATACATACATACATACATACATACATACATATATACATGACACCCCCTAATAAAGAAAGATTTATACAATAAAGCTTTTTTTGACATATTAATCAAATATACATATAGTTAAGTTTCATATGAAGATGTCTTATGAATCATACAAAATATATACAGGACAACGCAATATAGTACTTATATACACGTGAAAGTGCATCTGAACTCATATTAACTTTTCCGCTTATTTGCCAAATGCCAATATTGTATTCCTGCAACATCAAAACAATCTCAGATTTATATTTTGCATTTTGGTAATGAAAGCAGCGGGATTGTGATCACTGTATACAAAAATCGTACAAGCAGCTGAATAATATACACTTCAAAGTATTGAAAAGAATATATCATAGCCAAACATTTCTTGTTGATTGTTGCATTCTCTGGTACTTGTTTATAATTTTAGAAACGTGGCACACTGGATGATCCACAACATTTTTGTCTTCTTGAAGCAATACTCCACCAACCCCAACATCACTTCCATCAACAGATATGTTAAATGATTGAGTGGGATTTGGAGCCAAAAAAAACCATGTGCACTCTTAAGTACAACTATTAATTTATCAAACGCCTCCTGACATTTTTCAGACCCGGTGAACTTAGGTTTCTTACTCAACGAATTGGTCCGTGGTTCAGCAGTTATGTGAAAATTAGAGCAACCGTTCTGATAATATCCAGCCATACATAAAAATCAAATCAGTTGCTTTGGGAATAGAGAGAGAGCCTTTATCTTAACTTCTACAGGTTTAACTTCAGCGTCCCACAGTTTGTCCTAAAATGTAACACAAACATGACAAATGTTACTTTTAACTAACTTAACGATCAAATTTCCATCATTGAGGCAATAAAAAAAAATCCGAATGGTTTGCAAGTGATCTTTCCGGGTGTCGATATAGATGATGACCTCATCACAGCTATCTAGACCAGATGTTATTATGTTCATTAAATAGTGGAATGTTGAAGGAGAATTTTTCGTACCAGACGACAATAATTTCCTGATCAACAACACTCTGGAGAGCTCTTTTTGACATAGCTCTGATAACTGCACAAACAGGGTATAAATCAAGGATTTTAATCTCAACATGATTAAATATCTGACCCAAACGAGTCTTGTCAATTACTAGATGATAAACCACAACCTTATCTCCAGCTAGGTCATACCCTAGGAATAGATGAATACCCTCAATGGACAAAGAAGTCACTGTTCCGACTCTCATGGCTTAACTCTCATGGGTCCTGCGACCGAGTCTGGTGTCAAAAATTTACACAATGGAGAGGAACATTAACAAAGCCTCACTCTACTACCTGAATAACAACTGTTTCATGAGAAGAATACTTCCCAGAAAAAGACAAGGTTCCTGATTATAAAAGACTCAGAGAAACTCCTGCTACTGTGTCCCTCGATATTTTAATAGAGATAGGCTTGGCAGGATCACCAATAAGTGATATAGAACCTTTCGACATTAAAAGTTCGTAATTCTCCGTAATAAAATCAGAGTGTGTTTTGCTTGACCCAACCAATATACTGCTTTCAATACAAAACCGTGATCATGACCTCTTTGAGTTAAGATCATTTGGAATAGCTCTGTCTTGATTCTGTTGCTTAATATTTCAGTCTGTAGCAATCAGAAATAATGTGCTCTTTCTCCTTAGAATAAGTGCACGTAGGAAGAGATAAGGATTTCTGATAAGTCTTATCAGAAGCTTGATTAGTAAACGTTGTGCCAGATTGAGATTACGAAGTATTCATATGGGACTGATATTATATTGTTTACCAATTGCTGCTGAGAGGAAGAGTTACTGTTAAATAAAACTTTTGGGTCAAGGAACAATAATCAGCTGTGCAAGCTGCATTTTACAAAGTGTGCACCTTTCTCTCATCAAGGTAGGTCTTGACATCACTATTGACGCAATTCTTGAACTTCTCATTTCATATGTGTTGTCTGGGATTATGGTAAACTTGATTCTTTTCATATATGTTGCCTGGGATTATGGTAAACTTGATTAATATTCTTGGCTGGACACCACCTATGAAATAATTGTTCTTTTGCCTTAACGAAATCGACATGGCTTGTCAAGTTTGTTTTTTTTAAATTCCTAAACCTCGGTCGATATGTCTCAGATACCAAATCATAATCCTTCAAGATACATTCCTTAACAGCATCATAATCAGCACTTTGTTGTACAGATAGTGAAGTGGAGACTTCAGAGCTTTGCCAATAGGTACACAATCTAATTACAAAGTCCAATGCTATCGTGACCATTGCAAGTTTCATCAATGTTATCAAAGTGAAGAAAATATTTATCAGCTCCTCTTTACTGAAAAGGGGGTACTAACTTGATTTTTCTGATAACATCAAAACATGAACTTGTGTATGATAGAGGAGGGGAGCGTGATCTACTTTCCAGTGCTAATTGCATTTACCTTTTTCATTCTCTCTCTCTCTCTCTCTCTCTCTCTCTCTCTCTCTCTCTCTCTCTCTCTCTCTCTGCAGTTTATTTCCTTTCTTGCTTTTCTATCGGCCTCTCCCTCCCACTGCTCTGTAATTGTATTTCTCTTTCTCCTTTTTCTCTCTGCCTTTGTAAATCTATCTCACTCTTACTATGCATTTTATGATCCTTTTTATCTTACTGAATTTGCATTTCCATAATTTGTTTCTGAAGCTTTCTTAAGGCTATTACCATCTGGTTGTTTGAATGTAATTCCTTTAATTTTCAATCAAAACCAAATACAGATTTGTAAATCAAACCCAAAGCACTCTTATTCTAAAAATTGTTTTCCACCAAATACTGAACCAAATACTTTTATTTCTTATTTTGCCAAAGATGCGTTTATTTCCAAAATATCATAATGATATTAAGACTAACCCTTCCTGGGTTGGATTTGAAACAAAATTCAGTACGTTAGAAGACATTGTAAATGTTTGTTGTTTTCATTAAAGATTTTATATTTGATTTAAAACCTTTACCAGGAATAACGAACATTCCGAAATCAAAATCGATTAGATTTCAAAAGCAATTTTAATTTCTCTTAAATATTTTAAAGAGTTTCGTATCCCGTACAGGCCACCATTTTCTGTTAAGCCTCTATGGTCTTAAACTAAGTAACAGAAAAAGCAATATCAATAAGTTAAGTAAAATTCAACAAATAATTTACTTCCCTAAAATACAAAGTAAAAATTTAAAAAGAACTTACAGTACTGTGAATAAAATCCAGAATAATCCTTAAAGTCATATCTCGAGTCCAAAAGTATAGAGTATTCCAAATGAATTCCAGTGGTGTAGCGAATGAATTACAATCTTGATGTCCCGATGTATCAATAGTCTTGATGTATCACAATAATACAATCCAGAATGGGTTTTAATGAATCCTCAATAATCCCAATGTAGTGTTTTTGTCCAAAATATCAATAAGCACTTTGTAAATCAAGTGAATAATTTTTAAATTAAATACTCCCCTCAAATTGTATCTGAACAAAATAGTAAATAATTATAAAGACTGAAATTAAAGGAGGAATGAGCAATCTTGTTGACCGCAAACTTATATTATCCCAGTCTGTAAAGAAATTCGTTTCATAAGGTCATAATCAAGGCTGGATCTTGATCATAAACCCAAGTAAACCATCTATTTAAAACTTTAAAATTATTTAGCTTTTACTAAAGTACAAAATGTATTTAATCTGTATTACATTAGAACCGAGAGCTTACTGATAATATTAAGTGATAATAACATTCAAAATACAAAGGCATTTAACATCAATGTAAAATAGATGAATATCATTAGAAGAAGTAAATACTTAAACATTTTTAGATTCGAAAACAAAAAACAAAAATTCCTGATATAAAGTCCCATAACATTATTAATTAACTTGATGAAAATTAAATAAATACTTTCATAGCATGCTACTATCATGGCAAATCAAAGGTGCAAATTTACCACCTATCATTGCTTGGAAGGCTTCTGCGACTTTTGGATCTTTCAATATTTCAAGGTCAACTCTGATTCTTGGTTGGTTAGGCTTTTTGATCATTTTCAGGTGGAGGCGAAACGTTGTCATTAATAAATCATGGTCACTTCCTGTAACGTTGTCACTCTTGGTAAAGAGGGATGGTTAATTAGATTTGGCAGTCGTTACCTAGGGGATGACCTCCCTCGATTTCGTTACCCGGTGTGAGTGAATAGATAGAATATCAACAGAGAACTGAGCAAGACTATTGAGAAGAAATAATACAATATGATCCCCCTTTAGACAAAAAAATAAAAATTTAATCGATAACAAAAGACTAATAGTGTCAGCTTCAATTCAAACAAATTTACGTTACCATAATCTCAATAGCAGTGTTCTATTTTAGATTCGTTCATCATGGTAACGAGTGGTGAAAACAGCACAATGTCCACGCCTGATTCGCATCACCTAGCGTCGCTTCCAGTCTTGGCCTCCGGTATCACACGTCTTCGCACCTTCACGTGTATACGTTGATCTTTCTTGATCTTTCTATTCTACACGCTTCATCTCTTTTCCGGACTTCCGTCTTCGGACTGTCCCCGTCTGTTCCTGGGAGCTGTTTCCTTGAATGACAAGATTACCACTAAATCTGTATATGTAACATCTTCTATACGTATATAAAATTCTCTCACTTTCGTTACTCAGAAAGCATTAACTAGCTTTCCAAACACTGCATAAATTCTGACATAATGTGACCTTAACGATTAATTGTCCTTACAAATTTAGACTGTATTTGGAGTAAGGTACAATCGTTATCTCTAGTTACAAACGACACCTGTAATATACATCCAAGTCTGACCTAATTCGATAGATCATCACTCTTGCTTCACAGCGGCTGACCACAAATTACCATGTGAGCGGTGCATATAACATTCCCGTATCTCTCTGCATACGCTACCACATGACTCATTAGACATCCAACGTAGTCAGTTCCACTACATGCTCGATTACTATTGCATAAGATTCACTAAATTCTAGCTCACAGCAATCCCTAGCCCACAAGATTATTTAAACATTACAAAATCAGATATAAATATGCAGTTATCGTTAACTCACGATAATCAGTATCGTCCTAACAGACAAAGGAAATTAATTCATATAACCCTATAAAATCCTACACATTTGAAAATTTGGATCGCATGCAATCAGTCAATTCTATCAATGAACAAGTAACTGTAAAATTAAGAAATGAATTGCATAACAGCTGTAACATATCAACAGATTTCCATGAAATCGAATAAACGATACATAGTATGAATCCTAGTCATATCAAACACATTTGCATAAACAAGACAAATAAAATAGAAAATTACATGAAAATTAAAACTGCATACCTTAATGCTGTTCTCTTTCAGAAATTGTGCGTCCTATCACTAAAACCTGTCTTTTCTTACAAGACAGTCACCTGGTTCCCTTTACTTGTTTAACGAGGAAATCACTATTCTTTATGTTTTCCAAATCGTATCCTCTCGCCGGATATTTCGGACTAAAGAATTTGAGACTGAGCAGCAACCCATAATGCTGTTCACAATGTTTTTGTGGACAAGAAATCCAACGCCATGATTGTGTTTGTCCCCTCTTCCGCTGAAGTACAGCTTATTCCCTTCATCTGTTGTTATTTCGCCAAAGTTTTTCCAGCGCACTTCGCAGAGACCAATAATGTTCCAGTTGAACCTTTCCAACTCATGTATAAGTTCTTTCAACTTTCCCACAGCCCTCGGTGTTCTAACGTTCCATGTAATGATGATGATGTTGTCTCTCCAACGGATCTCGATAGTGGGGGCACCAGTAGCATACTTGTCACCTCCGTCCTGGTGTGCAGTGGAAGGGACGGTCATTGTTGAACCGGGATGCGACCAATCCGATATAGAAGAATTGTTAGTCGTCTTCATCTGGTGTGTCAAGGGCAAGATACAGCCTGGCGGAGTCCATCCCTCTCCAGACTGGATGATCACAGCTGAAATCCACTGATATAATGTGGCACGCCCTGGCCCTGAGCACATGGTCGTTGAGCTCTTCTTGGAGCCATTCCGCCCTGGCCTTTGACTTCATCGAGGAAGACTTCCGCCCAGTGATGCTGTGCTATCACCACGCTATTTTACCCATAGTTGGGAGACTCGTGGAGGTGGGAGCGTCTTATTCCACCCCGTACGGATCCAATGGACCTGTACCACTGCCAAATTTGCACCTATGATAACCATGGACAGCCAAGACACCGACCTAGAATCCTTAACAACCACATTCAACACAGCTGTGACCAGCACAGCTAGCGAGATCATTGGCAAATATCGTCGAACAAAGAAACCTTGGGTCACAACAGATGTCCTTGCACTATGCCACAAAGAAGAGAACTGAAAAAGGGAAAAAGAGATCATGAAGGAGCTAGAAAATACAGAGAGATAAACAACATGATCAGGAAAAGTATGGAAAAGGAAAAGGAATCCTGGATAGAAAGACAATTCTGCAAAATCGAAGACAGTCTGCATAGAAATGACATAAAAATGGCATATCAACTGGTGAAAGATCTCACAACCCATAAACAAGGGAAAACTACCACCATCCAAGACAAATCAGGAAAATGCCTCACAGAAGATCAAGAGATCATCAAGCGATGAACAGAATACTGCTCAGAATTGTGCAATCATAAGACCCAAGGAGTTCCAGCAATACTAAATTGCCCTCATGCAGAAGAAATTGATGACAACCCCATTTTTCGTGAAGAAGTAAAAACTGCAGTTAGGTCCCTAAAGAAAGGAAAGTCAGCCGGCATTGAAAACATACCAGAAGAGCTCATTCAAGCAGGAGGAGAAGAGATAGTCACAGTCCTAACAACAATCCGCTACAAGATATGGCAGACAGGAGAATGGCCCACCACATGGACTCAATCCTTGGTCATCGTACTCCCCAAGAAAGGAAACCTAAAGCTATGCCAAAATTACAGAACCATCAGTTTGATCAGTCATCCGAGAAAAGTCATGCTGAAGATAATTCTCAACAGACTAAAGCCTCAAGCAGAGAAAATTATTGCTGAAGAGCAGGCAGGCTTCCGAGCAGAAAGGAGCACCAGAGAACAAATCTTCAATCTCAGACTCCTTTGCGAGAAATACCTTCAGCATCAGCAAAATATGTCTTTATAGATTTAAAAAAGGCCTTTGATAGGGTATGGCATGCAACCTTATGGACAACTATGAGGAAGTACAGCATCAGCTCAAAACCTGGTGCAGGTTGTTCAGCACCTCTATGACAAAGCCACCAGTGCTGTCCTCATCAATGGCAGCAGAGGAGATTGGTTTCGTACAACAGTTGGAGTCAGATAGGGATGTATACTGTCACCTACACTCTTCAACATTTCCTGGAAAGGATCATGGAGGATGCCTTGAATGACCACAAGGGCACGGTCAGCATCGGAGGAAGAACAATCACCAACTTTCGCTTCGCAGATGATATTGATGGTTTAGCAGGAGATGAAAAAGAACTGGCTGACTTGGTTGAACGCCTCGACACAACCTCCACATGATACGGTATGGAGATTAGCGCCGAGAAAATCAAACTGATGACAAACAACACCAAGGCATCAGTGCAGAAATAAAGGTCAGTGGACAGAAGCTGGAAAGAGTCACAAGCTTCAAGTACTTGGGATCAATTATCACAGATGAGGGCTCCAAACCAGAACTACTTTGCAGGATTGTCCAGACAACAGCAGAAATAACAAGGTTGAGGCCAATATGGAAAGATACCAACATTGCTTTTGGTTTCAAAATAAGGCTGATGTGCTCGATTGTCATATCCATCTTTCTGTATGCTTGTGAAACACGAACGCTCACATCAGGTCTACAAAGAAGGATTCAAACCTTCGAAATGAGATGCTATCGCAAGATCTTGGGCATATCATACATTGACCATGTAACGAACGAAGAAGTCCACAACAGGATCCAACGAGCCATCAGATCCTATGAAGACCTCTTGACCACTGTACAAAAGCGCAAACTGAAGTGATATGGTCAGTCTCAAGATCATCTGGACTGGCAAAAACAATCTTTCAAGGCACAGTGCGGGGTGCAGAAGAAGAGGCAGACAGAAAAAGAAGTGGGAAGACAACATTAAGGAGTGGACAGGCATACGATTTGGAGATTCTTAAAGAGCATAGAAAACAGGGAAAGATGGAGAGAAATGGATGTAAAGTCAACTGTGGTGCCCCAACGACCTCTTGGTTTAAGGGATTGATGATGATGATGATGATGATGATGATGATGATGATGATGATGATGATGATGATGATGATGATGATGATGATGGTGACGACGACGATGACGACGACGACGATGATGATTATCATGGTGTTGGTAAGACATACTGTTTAATAAATTGTAATTATGAAAATTAATTATTTGTTACGGCACGTAATAAACTTTGTCAGTAATTACAGATAAATGACAATGAAGAAAGAAGATTAAATATGAAATCTCGATAATAAACAATCTTATCTCACGCCACACGATATTATTATACACGACAGAGAATTATTATACGATTCTTATGAAATATATATATCTGATAAAAATGTTTATAGCTAAATACAAAGACAAAAGAATATGGCGTACTGGAGATATTGATGAAAGAAAACCATTTAATTATATCAAAGTTCGTGATAACATTAATGATTATCAATTATTTTGCTTAAGACCGATTTTTGATAATAAATTCATTAAAAGAAAATAAAAGATTTAAAAGCGATAATGATTGAATGATATTGATCAATGTTTAAAAGAAAGATATTTTGATACAACAAAAATGTTATTGAAATTTTAAAAAGTATAATAAAATATACTATTGAGAACATGTCGGGTGTAAGCAAAAACGCAACATATGTCTTTTTAACATCGATTTGAAAATTTCAATAATCATGTTGCATTATATATTTGTTTAAAAATCAGGTTTTATGAAAGTCTTGAAACTGTTTTAGAAACATTTTCAAAAATCGTGAATAAGCTTGTACTTAGATTACGATTATACCATCAAAACAATAGGCCATGCTTCTTTAAGTTATAATAATTAAGCCGGTTGAAAATCAAGCATTTATATTATACTCTATATCAAATTGCTCTCACACATTAAATTATCGTGCGAAAAAATACGTGAGAATCTGTTCATAGATTAACAATGCATGCACATTAACATTATCAGATTTTAATGCATGTTCACACATATAATTTATCTGGACTGCTCTTACAAGATGCGTGGATTTGAGCAACATACATATATTTAAACATAATGGTGACGAAGTCAAAAATCTGAAAACAAGTTTTGTTAGGTTTTATTTTAAAAGAAATATCGATGAATATAAATCTCAAGACAAAAAAGCAAAAGGTAATGATTACAAACAAGACTGTGTTGATTTAAATTGGTTAAACGAAAAATACAGTAATAACAAAGTGTGCTGTTTTTATAATACACAACTTAATGTAACTGTTTTAAAGGTCATAAAGTGACGTCTAATTGTACTGCTATCTCGTATACAAAGCTGTCAATTAAGCATACCATATAAATAACAAAGAAATAAATCACCAAAACTATAATGATAGGAATATATTGTTTGTGATGTTGTTCGTAAATTGTTAATAGCCAATGCTTCCTATCTTATTTTTTATAATGTTTCGCCTAATATTATCACCCAAACAACCTAACAAATCGAAATCATAAACATTGTTACAAGCAATAAATGTATGAGAAAAATATTAAAGATATGCCTTATATAATGCATATAATTATCATTTTTATGTTCATCTTGTGATCTATTAAAGTAAAATGACATCATTAAGTTTTTGTTTCTTTTTATGAACATTTATTAAAGACAATGTGCTATTAATCACCAAAAATTATTTAAAATAATTATTTGAGAAAAATATTTTACAAAATGACTTCAAAATATAACAGTAGATAGAAACAAATCTCACAAATATGGAAAGATTGTTTTAAGGTTTTGGGAAGAATATATTGAAAATATAATTTGAAAAATATATAAAATAATTTATTGACAAATGTATAGAAAAGCATGACAAATATTCTGCAGAGAAGTAAATATGACAATTTGGAAAGATCATAAGGTGTATATAGATACACTTTAAATTATTTTTTAAATCTGGTAAACTGTGACAAATTTCCTTGAAAAAGTATATAAAAAAATGTGGAAAAGAAAATTGAAAAAATATATAGAATAAAAGAAGACCTATAGACAAATTTGAACAAAATTTCTTTCATTTTCTTTTGTTAAACGCACAAGTTAGTGACCGTGGCTTATGTAGAGACTGTTCTGTTTAATATTTAGATTCGCAACTGTGGAAAACATTTCACAGACAAACAAAGTAAAAGGAAATCAAAGGAAAAAGATAGTGATGACAACAATAACAAGCACAGATTCACTGGCAAAACAAATCTTATTAAGGTCTGTTTGTTTACGTTGGCAGTGAATGAACCAATACTGACATAGGTTAATCTTTCAGAGTTGTTAGTTGATAAAGGCTACCATTATCGCTTTGAATTTGCTCTTTTTCTATTTTGTTTCTTCTTTTAAGTTGTTTTGTTGTTGTTTTTAAATTTGTTAGCTGAAGTAGTCGCCACGGTTGCGAAATCAGATATAAAAAGTGGATGCTCGCATATGCCACTGTCACTAACATGAACTCTCAATGAACTGTCTACTTCGTAAAGAATTGGTTTTTGTTCTCTCTAACCTCCATTTTTGTTAAGCAAATATAGAATCAACTTTTAGATTATCACACTGTGCTATAAACATGTTCAGGGTTTATGCATATACGGAACTATTTAGTGACAAGCTTCCATGCAAGGAAATAAATAAATAATTATTCATATTTTTTCTAGGCTTTTGTGCAAATGCTGTATTGAAAAATTCTTCAAATGACATATGTAGCTAATATTTTAATTAACTCAGTCTTTCACCATTTCATGACTTCCTGCAATAATGTCCATTCTTTAAACAACACAGTATAAAAGAAATGTTCAGCACTGCTATCTTTTATATATACAAACATACTGACAGAGCATTATGTTGAAATTTCATGCAGACATCATTATTGCTATAGAGAGCAGCAAAAATCCTCTAAATTAACAAATATACACTGGCAAATGAAAAATTAGATTCACGCATCACTTCTCCGTTTTATCTTGTTCATCTTGAGATAGAAGTCACTTCTTCCGTCTATCTTACGGCTGTGTCACAAACAATAACAAAACCTTTAAATGAAGTGAAATATTCCATAACATAACCTGGGAATTAAGAGCAAGATATCATTCATACAGATCCAATAGAGAAATACTTAGCGCTGAATTTACTCGTTCTAAATTTACCTGCTCTTAGGCCCATACTGGGATTTCTTTCGTTCACGGACAATAAATTTCACAGATCACAGTCCATAGTAGTAGCAATAGTAGTAGTAGTAGTAGTAGTAGTAGTAGTAGTAGTAGTAGTAGTAGCTATTGTTGCCGTTGATGTTGTAAATATTAGGAGTCAACGGTGAGAGAAAAGATAGATTTTAATGGCACCCAACCGTATAAATAAAACTATTTGCAATTTCAATACAGAGTAAAAGAGTAGAAAAAATGTTTTATTTGTTTAACTTTCAAACCATCCTATGCATGGAGATTTTACGGGCTATCGAACGGTTTTGCCAAGAATCCTAAAGAAAAGAAACACGATATTCTCTCGGCTATTCAGTTACCTTTAACACACATGATTTTAATGAATTTTATGGTACATGAATCAGCCTCTAGACAGAGAGACGGCGTATTTGCATAAATAACCTGGAACAATAAATCAGACTTTCATAACATGTTATATTGGTTTCTATTTTTGGGTCCAGGAATTAAAATGTTGGTCAGGTTTTATGCAACCCACATTATGGTTGCGAACATATTGTTCTCGAAGAAACTTTTATATTAGCATTAAAACAGGAGAGACGAATCACGAAATTCAGGAAATTGAAGCCCTGTATACGTTCATTATTATTGGAACAATTCTCAATAAAATGGGAGAAAAATTATATTTAACGTTGGTGCATTAACTTACATCATTCCAAGCGATAGACGATCAATGCCGCCACGTCAACGTTTCAATCTTGTAGAAGCTGCAAAGAAATTTTCACCTTGTATCTATTAGTGAAATTATTTAGAATTTTTTAATTTTAGCCATTGTGTTCTAATGTATTGTTCTTTCATTTGTTGAACTTTCAAACCATCATATACATGGAGATTTTACTACCTAATAAAATATTTTACCAACAATCCTATGAAACAGAAATACGATATTCTTTCGACCATTTGAGTTACCTTTAATAGAC
>JAECUM010023469.1:17500-54692 GCA_016617855.1 Megalonaias nervosa
CAATCAGACCGCATAAAGTAAAAAGTGACAGAAAGAGTACTATCTAGTGTCTATGAGAATATTTGGTACAATCAGACGACACAAAGTAAATACATGTGTCAGGAGGAGTACTATCTAGTGTTTCTGGGAATATTTTGTACAATCAGACGGCATAAAGTCAATACATGTACCAGGAGGAGTACTATCTAGTGTCTCTGAGAATATTTTGTACAGTCAGACCACATACTGTAAATACGTGTGCCAGGAGGAGTACTATCTAGTGTCTCTGGGAACATTTTGTACAATTAGGCCACATAAAGTAAATACATGTGCCAGGAGGAGTATTATCTAGTGTCTGTGATAATATTTTGTACAATCAGACCACGTAAATTAAATACATATGTCAGAATGAGTACTATCTGGTGTATGTGAGAATATTTTGTACAATTAGACCACATACAGTAAATACATGTGCCTGGAAGAGTACTATCTAATTGCTGTGAGAATATTATGTACAATCAGACCACATAAAGTAAATAACTTTTTTACTGTCTTTCTCTTTTTGAATTTTTAAGTGGTATGGGTGCTTCCTCTTCCACTGATTCCTCCGCCTGTCTTGCCTTCTTGAATTCCTTTACTGGAATGGGTTCTTTTACTGTTTCTGCTTCTGAATACACCTTCTCCTTCTTCTTTTTGTACACTCTGAAGGCCAATGTCTTTTTTTCTGATATTGATAACATATGTATTTCCTTTTGTATGTTTTATTCTCTCTTAGAGGTTCCTTTTCTTGGCGATGTGGACATTCTGGAGTCCAATAGCCTTTGTCCTGGCAGATATAGCAAGTAGATTGACTTTGATTTCGAAACGAGTAGTCAAAATTCTTGCTGACAGTATACTGTGGAATGACTCTCTGCAAAAGTCTGACCAGAAGGACTATCTGTTGTGACTCGTGTGTATTCACAGACTGAATACTCGGTGAGTGTTTTCTACTATGTTGAGAGGTTCTCTGTATATACGGAGATAGATGGTGTTTAGTAAAATTAAACTTGGATCATCTACTGTCACGAAACGATCACATTTCCAGTGAGAAACCATGAAGTGTTTGCAGAAGTTCGCATGTTAGCTATTTTCAAGAAGACTTGATTATGGACCAATGTCCAACACCATCTACCTCGAAGTGATCGAGTCCAGATCAGCCAAGAAAAACATTTTTCGCTAGCTCCTGGAGATTTTTGTCACGTACCAACTACCCAAAGAGTGACTTGCAGAAAATTAAAAACTATGGATCACACTTACACTGTTAAATTTAAACAACTGAAGCACCAATGGACTTACTGCATGTACTATTCATAAATGTGTCTTTTGTTGGTAAATAAAAGTTAACACTTTTAAAAATGCTTCAAAATCTAAGAAATTGTGAACAGTATCCTTTACGTTCTTCCATTGAATTTGATGTAATTCTGATGGCAAGTTATATAACGCCTTCGCAGAAGATCAATATCTAACCGTTTGAACATTTGCAATGTAATCAGTCTTCTTATAACATGCAGATACCAATGGTTCAAAAGTCTGTGTGGTATGGGATGCAATTGTTCCTTGCGTTTCACTTGAATTTTTACATAGTAGAGGTCAATGCGTTCTCGGAGCTAAGAAAGTAGATTCTGAATGTAGTCTTCTAGACTGTCCATTTACAGGAATTTGAACATTTTCAGCATTTTTATAGTATTCAAATACCATTGCTTATAACATCTATGTCAACACCACAGGTCTATTGTACTCACCAGTTTATTTGGTTACCTTCTTCCAAGTCATTTGTTGTAATATACGGTCAGTAAGAGCAACCTTTTTTATGCCAGTCAAAATATCAAATCTACCAGTCATAGTAGAGCCGTCCTCTGTAACATTTGGAAATTCATTCTCCTTTGATGACGAGAAAATCTTCGGAGATCAGAACCATCGAACTATGAATAAATAACTTTTATAATATTACCTAGTGACAGTTCTGTGGATGTGCTTCCGAATAACACATTCTGCAGTTTCAAACAGACGAATGGATCACGTAACTCGTTGGAAGTGCCTTTGATAGAAATAATTGCTTCCACCCAAGTCAAGAAATGGTTGAAGATCAAAGCACTTTCCTCGTACAAATACTCAAGAACACCTGAACAAAAATGAATCCCCAAATGAGTGTCTATTCCATGAGAATTCTTGCACGATATTATTTCAGTGCTCAAAATCTGATGGAAAGGATTTCAACTTTTTTCAACGATCAGTTGGCAAAGCATAGGAGAAAACTCGATTACGTATACAGATCGAGTACAATACAATTGTTCACCGTCTTAAAATGTATATTTCCGAAGACAAAATGCTATTAGAATTTCTCCGGTTTGTTTGCTATTCTGGGTGGAAACACGAATATAGCAACACACTCAAAAGACATTTACAAAAATGATCGATTCTACAGATTTATGTTCGATTCTGTATTGAATACAACAACGGACTGAATTTGGTGTTTGTATATTCTGATGTCGTTGAGTATACCGTCGTAGGACACAGCTGTTCTGTTGCTGATAGTCATCATTTCAACATGGATTCTGCCATAGCTGCTAACGATGACGGAAGAAATACGTATCGTGTTTATTGAGAATTGTTATATACTGTTGATCTGCCTGTCAGTAAATTGCCTTAGTATAAAAGAATATCTTGGACAAAATATTATTTTCTCCCAAGGATAAGTCGCCGTGAAAGTACATTTTCGAAAACGATTCTCCAGTGAATTGTATCATATGTACCGAGGAGTAGTTCGACAACGACGACGTGGTTGAGGAGACATGAAAAGCAGCTTATTTGTACATAGTGCCCATCTTGAAACATATGGAGACCTGAGAATTACATGCTTTGATCGATACAGTTTTGATGCAAGAAAAAGAATATCTCCAAAACGTTACCATCAACAAAGTCCTAAAAAGATCTTGATGAATGTGTTGCTTTAAACAGGAAAAGACCTTCTAGGACGCCAAGACATCGCTTCAAGCTTCTAAAGAAGGCATTAATTCCTCCTCTACGCCACAGCAAGAGCAAGGCAGAAAGAGACGTCGAAAACTCTTCAGACTTCATAGACACGCAGCCGCTCAGGAGAATAACACACATACCTAACAGAGAAATTGACGTTTCTGATTGTTAACTAAAAGAAAGGAATGTGATACAACGAGATTCCTGCAAATGTTCCAAGTCAGAACGCTACTGTTTGCAATGCCATCCACCAGTAGGTAGAATTTAAAACTGTGTCATCTTTGCCTGCCTCAGCATCTATTGAATTTGAGTTAACTCTTCCTTAAAGTCAAAGTGAACACAGTGGACAATATCAATGCAGATGCCGATGCCTGAGTAGCTCATGTCAACAATTTCATGCATTCGTAATTCAGCGAAGCGTATTTGTACTTGAATAACAAACTGGTGAGCAACAACATGGACACTTACCATTAGCGAGCGTACTTGGAAAATCTCTTAACGCACAGAAAAGAAGCCAAGAAATCACATCTGGTATCTCAGACCAGATGCATTGGACAAGTTCAACGAAAATGAGTTGACTGCAGCTGACGACCCTCACCATGTTGGATTTAACGTCCGCCGAAACAAAATCAAGCAAGGACGCAGTTTAAAAATGATGGATCGATTATGTTTGGACATGTGGATGCAAGACAAGTATCTGTTGAATAGAATAGATTTACGCCTGAAACTGGATAGATTTAGTACCGTGTTTTATTTGATGGCTAATGCTGAGTAGAAAACGAACATCTAAGAAGCCAGACTTAAGTACGCCATGGGAAAGTCTTACATAAAGTGGAGAACGACGTCAGTCAAAATCTGAGCAGAACGACAGCGAAGTATCCTCTACGACGACTGGAAATGAAAACCTTCACCATTGCCTCTGAACTCCGATCCGAGATCGAAGATCATGTTTTCCAAGAACAGCTCTCACAACATTTTTTTCATCGGCATTGTCAGCAAATGCGACGATTAACGGAGAAAGAAATGGATAAAAAACCAATCGACTTCCATGTGTCCAAGAAAGAAGTTGCCCGACATGGCCAGACGTAGTGTACCAGAATTTTAAACCTAACTTTGCCCGAAAAGTTATTTGATATCTTACTTAACACTGTTTGAAGACACATGCCAGTTAGGTACCAACAGCAACCAAAGCATTTCGTATTTCGTACATGTGTTTGAAGACACATGCCAGTTAGGTACCAACAGCAACCAAAGCATTTCGTACGAGGATGTTGCAGGACGATATGCTTTGTGGAGATTTGATTTCATTCCAGACCACGGAGGCAACGAGGAACATTTCCGCCCTAGAAAACTGGGCCAACTTTGTGGGCAACTTCATATTGGACTAGCTCTTGCTAACACAGTGAACGTCATCTTGTATGCAGAATTTGTCAATACTCTGGAAATCAACCCTTTGAAACGTGATCATAGACTATTAGAAGTAAAAATAATACGAAGGAACATGAACCTATGGAGATAATCGATGAGGATGTTTTCAAACCAGAACAACAACTTTCGCAAACCACACGTGAAGAAGATAAAAATAAAGTCATGATGTAAAGACCGCTAGAACAAAAACAACATTTAGTCTTCTGTTTTATTCGTCACTTGGTCAAAACAATCACAGGCCTAGCCATGGAATATTGTTGAGGATATCAAATCAGTCATCAAAGTCAGAACCAACACGATAAATGTTTGATAATGAGTTCAGATATCACGTTGGAAGAGTATCTGGAAAAGAGGCATGGGCCCTCAACTCAAAAATGAAGATTTGGAAAGTGTTATAAAGATCTAAAGACTTGCGTGACCATTCCTTACCTTCCCTGACTTCACTGGAATCGAAACGCATCGAAGCTCTCTCGTAACAGAGTACGGAGACTACTTGTTCATACACTTACTTGACATACATTTTCAAGGAAAAGGCCTGTGAACTGATACCTGGGAACTTCATTACCCTATAACTCGTGGTTCGTACACAGCTTCATGGAATCCAGTGGCTTGTGCAAAAGATGAACTTCCACATCGAACACCCAAAGACATTCATGTCATCAACACAGATGACAGTCATCACCCATTAACCCATTGGGTAGCTATCTATTTTCCCAATGACAACAGTGTGGAATATTTTGATTCGAATAGATTGCGTCCTCCGGAAGACGACATCATCTACTTTTCGAGAAGCACTGCTGTATATATTGAAATGAATAATTTGAGAATACAAGGATCGGACTCCATACTGTATGGATAATATTGTGTGTATTTTCTTCATCAACGCAGTCTTGGATTTCCTTTATAACTTTTAGTGCCTTGATTTGACCATGAGAACTCTAGAAACGATGATGAAATAGTAACGTGATTTTGTAAACATTTGGCTTTATATTTTAGCTCATAAATGTAGTGTGCATCTATAGCAAATGATAGTATATCAAATCATTGAAAGTCTTGTCTGGCTCCACAACATTGTCAACCTCCTAAATACGTTCATGTTTAAGCTTTCTTTATTTGTAAATATAGAGGAAGGGACGTGACCCAATCCTCACTCTGCATTGTTGATGTTTCAGTTAGAAAACAATAGTGATGTTTTGATTTTTATTTTAAAAATCTTTTTTGAACATTCCATTTTACATTGAGTTTCTTTCATTTGTATGTTTTCTTTAGCATTGGAGTACCAAATCTGAGGGATGTATCCACGTCCATCCTTCAATCATATGAAACGGTGCGTTCACTACTCTTGCCATCCATTGTTGACCTCTCATCGTAGACGAATGAGCAGCCAGAATATGAGCGACAGGTTAAGGGAAACCTTAGTGCACTTGGTGTATTGAAGCGTCTTCTAGGTCGCGGACAATATGAAACCGCATTCCAATAGGAGTACTTTCAAGAGGGGAGTGAGCCATTTCGCAACAGCTGAAGAATTATTGATCTTTAGTTACTGCTGGAGGAAGAATTGGAGAAAGGAAAACGAAATTTGTCAGAGCAGAATAACAGAAGGATAACTCAGTTTGTTCCTTCAATGGCAACAGCAATAACATCAGGAGCCTGAACCCATCATTTCATCAATGCAGGACTATGGAGGGGAGACTAATCATCCACATTTTTCTCTTTCATTCTACTAATCTGTGTGGTGGCGATCGATGGATGTGATAAATATGGTCAGTAATGGAAAGTGGTGACTGAAAAGAGGGCCCTTTTCATGGTAATGAAAATCTCTTGGAAACAAGAGGTACTACATAAAATCATTGCCACACTATCTGTATCTTGTCTGTGTGTTTGAGTTTGTCTCTGTCTATTGTTATAGTCCACTCAAACATGAAAAATCCACTCTTTTATTTGTGCGCATAATGTGTCTCTAAACAATACCTACCTTTCCCTTGCTTGTGTGTGATAGTGTGTGTATATGTGTGTATCTTTATCCCCTTATTTTTACATCCGACGCCCCTCTTGTGTCACAGTATATTTTGCGTTTGTAAGTATAAACATCTAAGTATTGGTCACAACATACGAAGTATTAGATAATATGATATGGTATTAGATAGTAATCATGATGTGGGTGTTGGATAGTTATAAAAAGAAATATTTTGGATAGTAGTCCAATATATTGTGGGTTCGATAGTGATCAAAAAGTGGTGTATTGGATAGTACTGAAAAAGTGGGTGATGGATAGTAACGAAAGAGATAGGCATTGGATACTAATCAAACGTATGTGCTGGATAGTATATCAAAAAGTTTTGTTTTGGATAATAATCAATACCTAGATGTTTGACAATATCTAAAAATGTTAACATTACATTTCATGCAGCGGTCCATATATTTTGCAACAATATAGAAAGGTAGTTGATTTGTGGCCAATGAATCAAATCTAATAGCATATGATTTGATTATAAACAACAATTTGCATTCCTGCTACTGGGACTCATGGCACAGTAGGCAAGGTGTGATAGCTATACAAAGACCTGTAGTTTTAAATAGTATTTCCAGCTCTTATCCCTTCTTACAAAATACTTCCCAACAAATATACGAAGGTTATATATATATATATATATATATATATATATATATATATATATATATATATGCGTGACCTTATTATAACCTGACTTAAATGAATGAGAAAGTCAAGAAATATAGTTTATTTTCTAAATTTTCTGACAGGTAGATATTTTATGACAGCTAATGTTACACCTAAACTGGATGGTACAAGCAGGCGATGTGACAATCTCTATTCATTACACAGATTATGAAATTTATTTCACAATAAAGCTATCAAGCTCTGGAAAGAAAAACAAAACAATTGTTGATGGTATTTGTCTGTCTTCTAGAAGATGTTGACGTCAAAAATATAGATTTAGCTTAAATGTAGAAACTGGCTTAACAGCGTGAATCAGAAATATAGTAAAACACAGGGAGAGAATGGAAAGCATTTCCTGACTTATCCATTTTTTAATTAAAATTACCATACAGTCGCATGTTCAAACGAAGATAATTCTTATCCGGAAGAAATAACACAGAAAAGTCCCTACGATATATCCCGTACGATATATGTCTTATCAAAAGTATTGTAATGGAAATGTAGCATCCTCAGGAGATGCTTCAATCGTGTTTATATAAAACATGACGAAAAAAAAAAAAAAACGTAATTTACATTCAGCCAGTGTTTCTTTCTATTTTTGAACCACGTAGTAAACCTACATTCACGTTTAGTACAAAAAGGTGCGGGTGTAGTGGTCCTCAGGGAATCCGGAGCAGACGGATTAAATTTACGTAAACCGTAATCAGAAGAATGATTGTGTTATATATTCGTTCATTCATCGTGGGAGTGATGCTCAGTACTATTCCAGATGCGCATAAAAAACCTTTTGTATCAAATAGTAGGAGCCGAAACTAAGTCGATTGACATTTTGGTATTTTAACGACTGAGTTACTGCCGCAATCTTGAAAAACCGCTATTATGTCTGGAGATTAAACGTCTTAAGAACGCAGCGTGGGCAGGATGGCGGATTGTTAAAGAACTCATTTGCAATTGTTTGGGTTTTGGTGTAAGATCATTCATTCTGTCATACAGAATGAAGGCTTTTCATCTCTCTCTCTGAACACACCTCTAAATTTCCTAATAGACCTGACAGCACTGTAACCATTACTTGTAGGATATTCATTCTATAGGTAAAAAGCGTTATTTGAAACTGCAGAGCAAATTGCCTCAGTATAAATGTATTTCGAAACAAGTTGGTTGTTAAAGGTAAAATAATAAATTAATATTCGCAGATATGAATGGAACTCATCGGCATAGTCTTCACCTACATATATCATACAGGTAGTATGTACCATTTCATTTCCGGTTACAGAAATGTTGCTCTTGAGCACGTCTTCTGAAAAAAGAGAAGGAGCCTAGAAATTTCTTAGTATTCTCTGTCTCTCTCTCTCCTTCTCTCAGTGTGTGTGTGTGTGTGTGTGTCATATCGCTACGATGTCTGCAGTATCGCAGTTTATAATGATGCCTTAAAATAAGACATAGTGCCGCAGACATGTAGAATCATGTCACACCCAGTCACATGATCCTGACACCAGGCCGACCAGTCGTAACAATCACTTCTTAATGCCGAGCATTTAGCGAGGCAGCGGTTAGTACATTTCTTTGGTATGACTCGGCCGAGGTTCGAACCCGCGACCTCCCGCGTCCAAGGCGGAAGCTCTAACCACTAGGCTACCGGAGCGGTATACTCTCAGTGTCAATGATATTTTTATGTATAAAGAAGTGGTGCACATTTTGTGATATAACAAGATCGAAAGAGCATCTGTTTCAAAACCAGGAAGATGCGGGTCAAAATGTTTTCCGTCATTTGGTTAATTGCGGCTAATTATAGGTCCCCAACTCTTAACATGTATATGGGTTATGGGTGGAAAGAAATATTAGAGCAATTTAAAGTTGTTCAAAGACTGTGGCATGCTTCAAAGACAATCATTCTTAAGATAGAATATGTGGTTACAGAGGACAAAATGTGGCCACAGATTCAACACATTACATTCCAGTATGTGAAAAATTAAAACAATTATAGCAGTCTTTTCAACAACAAAATAATTCTGATGGCAGGGCTTATATGATGTCCGAAGACACTTATTTATGACTTTACCCTCTTATATAAAAGAAGAAAAATCAATTGCGACAGAAGATCTAAGAGTAATCTTAGAGATCATCTTTAAAAAATGGCATTTCTGTGGCCCCTTAAATGGTGTCTCTAAACAAACTTCATATTCAAGGTACGTTAACTTGAAGGACTTTACTATGCCATACTAGTACATGACCTTTGGGGTGGGTACCGTAAGTGAACCACTTGAATTTACCCGTTCCACCCCCACCCCCACCCACTGAGGATACGGCAGGTGCATCAGTTGAATTTACCCCATGATTTGGGATACGGTAAAGTTCAGCAATTGAATTACCCCATCAACGGTAACTTCAACTAATTTTGACAAAATAAAGGACAGGTCAATACTGCATTCTTGCAAAAGGTGTAAATAATATAAGCATTTTGTACTTAGGAGACCCATCCGTCCAGATGAGAGCTTACTTTGTATTTTTACAACCATATGGGAATAAGTTTGTGTAGTAAAGGAAAAGGGGAGCTCTGGTACAGCACTGCTATGTTATATTTTATCAAACTATCCAGTAACAAGTAAAGTACACTGTCCAGGTTCAACTATATTTCAACAGTTTTCTGAACCTGAAGAACAGGTCAATGAAGGTAGTTTACCTCCAAGGGTATTCAAGTTCCTCCATCACGATGTTATGGAATTTTCATCTTTACGCAATGAAAAAGATAAATCTTTTTATATACAACGTAAAAAAATGGAATGGTTGAAAATTGATTAAACAGCATGGAAGAGGTAGATTGCTAGACATAGAATAAATTTTAAAGCATTTCCTGACATCAGCCATTTCTTAATTAAGGTAATCTTCCAGCCAAATGCATGTAGGTATTAAGTTATTAAAAAGTTAAAGATGTTATAAAGAGGTAGTGTTCGAAAGGTAATACAAAACGAATACATGTCCTGAACGAAATACACACGATTGAGTGTATTGTAAATGGATACGATAATCCCCAAACAGAATGTACAAATACAGAAACACTGGGTGGAAAACATACATTCTATATAAAGCTGGTATTTCTGTATTTGTTTAACCAGGTAATAAGTGTTAATATAGTGACAGGTGTATGAGTTGATGGGGAAATTCGTATAGAAAAAGAAACATAAAATTGGACAAATTAATAATAAAACGCTTAATTTTCTGCTCTTAAAAGTGTATCAATCTTCAAGCCAGTAACAAAGATTCGGATTAAAATGTCTTCAGTCTGTTGGTACCGGGAGACATATTAGTAATCAACAAGAAACTCTAAATACATCAACAGATTATGGTTCGAAATAAGAAGAGATTAAATTACATACTTTATAATGAGATATTGAGATATCGCCACAGCATCAACACTACTTCTATCGCCTAGAACTAATTTCTTTTTCCATTTAGGAAATATATCTGCCCTAATGTATGTTATTCACTGCTGTATTTCCATATTTAGGCCAATATCATTATTCTCTCTCTCTCTCTCTCTCTCTCTCTCTCTCTCTCAATATTAATAGACCTTTCAATGTGTCAGACTGTAGACAGTGTTGTATACATTTATTTCATGAAGAAGGAGGTGCCATCAACAAATACATTAAAATGAACTCCAAACCAAATAGGCTTCAAGTATTAGCCTTTTAAAATTAGTCCGCCACATGAATCCAGCAAACAATTAGTGACTGAACTTAATAAGAACTGTTGCTATTCGATATTCTGTTACCCCTCCAGTGCGCTCTACAACAAACGGACACATTTTTATGAAAAACTCTTGGTTAGATATATTAATAAAATTATTTAAGCAGCGATTCTTACTCTCAACACAATCACAATCGTGTATGAAAACGATGGATAAATTGGACATTTATCAGTATTGGTTTCAAACAGTAAGTGACAACGATGTGAAGTGGAAACATTTTGTATTATCACTCGTAGCTTCGCCACTTTTGTTAAATTATAATGTTTCCCACTTCACTCGTGAAATATTTCCTGTTATCTATTTAACAAAAAACGTATGTTTCTTCTATATAGGAATTTAAGGTTAAAATAAAGCGAGCTTCAAGGACAACCCCTCCAAAGAAATCATCTGTCCTCAGAGATGACGCATTGTAGACTCATATCAGAATCGGCACATGCTAAATATGTGGAGGAGACCACAAACTATATCTGAACTGCATCAAAGACCATTTCTGATGGCTGAGCCATCAGAATGTAGCCTACGTGACGTTCCAATGTAATCAGTACTCACCTACAGGAATTAAATTCTATACTTGCAGCAGACCTTAGAATTGCTAGGAGGCTATGTGTAATTATGAGAATACATTTCGGTCATCACAGAGTTAGTAACTTTAGACACGTGTCACGGTAGACTGAGGTTTTTCGCTACACCGTTTAAGAAAAAGAAATTTTATGTAAAATAAATATATCGGTTAATTTAAGCACAATTAAACCGGATTATAATACAGTTTGATATAAATATAGACAAAGCAATTGCAGATGCTTTTCAGATGCTGAAAGTAATTTTGACTTTAATTTCTTATTTATTAATTGCATTCTGTCAGGTCGATGGCCTATTTGGAAAAAACAAAACTGACATATTTGGCATATTAAAAAAGAAGGGGAGGTTGACCAGGATAGCGTAGTGGAAACCACTCGTATTGCTTTACAAATATAATTGTCTAATCGTACTATTCAAAGCGAAGTTTAGTAGTCGTCCAGCTCCAGTTCCTATATATGCAAAACAGGATACTATCCATTCCATTATCTTCCTGGCTATTCGAGAAAATTGTCACTGATGGTTTGATGCTTTCATTTCTATGTACAGTAGAAAATGGAAACTTAGTATCAACTAAATTTATGTACACAGATTTTGGTGAAGAAAATCAAATGCAAGATTTAGAAAGTGACATAACTGGGGGAATGAGGCATATGACTAAACATACAAAGATAATGTAATTCAAGCACACGTACAATGTTAGACGTATATGTTTAATGAGAAAGGACTTTTACCTGTTTGTTAAGGGTACGGAGACGGAATGTTCTCTCTGATATAAACATGATCAAATTATCGTATGGTACTTGGATTTTTTTTTAAAAAATTACATTCAATCTTTATTGTGTGCGGGAGAAAGCAGATATGAATCCTGTGGGAAATCCGAATAGACGGATACAAGTTTAATAAAACAGGAATCAGACTAATCGGTGCATACAACAATGCCAAATTTGCATGAAAGGCCGTTGTATCAATCAACCGAAGTCAAAGCTACTTCTGTCGTCAGTTTAGTATTGAAATGTATTGGTGATTGCCCGCAATCTCGCAGAGACAAAGATATTTTTTTACTCGGTATTGATCACGGAAGTTATTTATGGTTTGATAGGGCACGTTTAAAAAAGTGAACTCCCTTAAAATACAGCATCGGCGGCATGGCCTAAATTTGAAGAATTAATCTGTAAGTCTGGCCTGTGGACGACGACCATTCATCAAGTCACAAATACCAAAGACTTGAGTTGTCTTATAGGCCGCTGCATTTCGATGGCCCCTTAAATGATGTGTCTAAAAAAAACTTCATTTTTAAAGTACTTTAACTTAAGGGTTTAATTATGCCATACCAGTACAAGACTTTTGGGGTTGGTACAAGTAAATGAACCACTTGAATTTACCCACCACCACCACCACCCATTGGGGATACGTTAGGTGCATCAGTTGAATTTACCCCATGATTTGGGATACGGTAAAGTTCAGTAATTGAATTACCCTATCAACGGTAACTTCTACTAATTTTGATAAAATAAAGGACAGGTCAATAGCACATTCTTGCAATAAGTTGCAAATAATATAAGCATTTTGTACTTAGGAGACCCATCCGTCCAGATGAGAGCTTACTTTGTATATTTGCAACCATATGGGAGTAAGTTTGCGTAGTGAACGAAAAGGGCAACGTTGTCTTGGAGCTCTGGTACAGCACTGCTATGCTATATTTTATCAAACTATCCAGTAACAAGTAAAGTACATGTCCAGGTTCAACTATATTTCAACCGTCTTCTGAACCTGAAGAACAGGCGATGAAGTTTGTTTACCTCCAAGGGTATTCAAGTTCCTCGATCCCGATGTTATGGAATCTTTCATCTTTATACAATGAAAAAGATAAATCCTTTCATCTACAATTATTGATTTAGCTTAACATGAACTGTTGCTATTCGATATTCTGTTACCCATGCAGTGCGCTCTACGACAAACGTACACATTTTTATGATAAACCTTGGTTTGATATAGTAATAAAATTGTTTAAGCAGCGATTCTAACTCTCAACACAATCACAGCCGTGAATGTGAACGATGGATAAATTGGACATTTATCAGTATTGGCTGCAAACAGTAAGTGACAACGATGTGAAGTGGAAACATTTTGTATTATCACTCGTAGCTTCGCCACTTTTGTTAAATTACAATTGTTTCCCACTTCACTCGTAAAATATTTCCTGTTATCTATTTAACAAAAAACGTATGTTTCTTCTATATAGGAATTTAAGGTTAAAATAAAGCAAGCTTCAAGGACAACCCCTCCAAAGAAATCATCTGTCCTCAGAGATGACGCATTGTAGACTCATATCAGAATCGGCACATGCCAAATATGTGGAGGAGACCACAAACTATATCTGAACTGCATCAAAGACCATTTCTGACGGCTGAGCCATCAGAATGTAATCTACGTGACTTTCCAATGTAATCAGTACTCACCTACAGGAACTAAATTCTATACTTGTAGTAGACCTTAGAAGTGTTTAGGAGGCTATCTGATTATCGTATGGTACTTGAATTTAAAAAAAAAAAAGATTACATTAAATCTTTATTGTGTGCGGGAGAAAGCAGATATGAATCCTGTGGGAAATCCGAATAGACGGATACAAGTTTAATAAAACAGGAATTAGACGCATCGGTGCATACAACAATGCCAAATTTGCATAAAAAGGCCGTTGCATCAATCAACCAAAGTCAAAGCTACTCCTATCGTCGATTTAGTATTGAAATGTCCTGGTCATTGCCCTCAATCTCGCAGAAACGAAGATAATTTTCTTTTACATTGTATTGATAACTAAAGTTATTTATGGTGATAACGTCCACTTTTAAGAAGTTGAACTCGCTTAGAAGTACAGCATCCGCTGCATGGCGGAATTGTGAAGAATTAATCTGTAATTCTTGCCTATGGACGACGACCATTCATCGAGTCACAAATGCCAAAGACTGTTGCTTTATAGGCCGCTGTACAGATAGATCTCTACGTTTCTATCACTTCAAAAACCAGTCGACTGCAGAACTCTTACCTTTCAGCGTATTCAATCTCTTTTCCGGAGTTTAGGTGATCTGTGGATTGAATCACCTGATACCCATTACTTTAAAACACAAATTTAAAGAATTAACATTAAATGCGTTTGAAGTTAATTAGTTTTAAAGGGATCTACAACAAGATTTTATTCCAAAATATGAATGAAATTTACCGACCGATTCGTTCAGTTGGCGTAAATTTACCATGCACCTTTTGGTTCCCTGTTTCAGCACATGTGCAAATCTCGAAGGACGGAAAAATAGAGAACTAGTATTAATGTCCTCTTCGTCTCTCGACAGGCAGGAATGGTAAGCTATTTGTACCACTCAACAACATCGCTTGATTTCAAAGTATACTGAATATAAGGTGCTCAATAGAATAAGATCACAGTAACAAACATAAGGCAAAAAATTCCGGATCACTTCACATTACCGAAATGTGTTCATGCACTGCATTTTTCACTTGTTTTTAAACGAGTATCCAAATGAATATTTTTTTCTTTTGAGAGGGGGTGCAACGCTTATATAAATTTGTAAATGAACTGTTTTGTCTAGGTCATAAATCGATGCAGCCTTAGTAATATCTTGACCCACTACCACCACCAACAACAACAACAACAACAATAAAACAATATATATTATTACCACGAAGTTGGAAAACTAGACCGTTATTTTCGTAGAAGTGTTCCATGTTCTATGGTAAATATTAAGCCAAATCCGATAATAGTGCATCAATAAAAATAGAAGATCTACCGAATTCTTAAAAGTTTTTACTATTTTATCCTGTGCCCATGGCATTCGACTTCATAATTTGCCATGCACATGGAGGTCGTTAAATACTGATAAACATCTTGGAAAGTTTAATAGAACTGTATTCATGGAAGAATAAGTTTAAGTCACTTTCTAAAACCAAAACATTTACCACTGTGACCTTGAATCTTTGGCTTATAACCACCAAAATATATTCCTTTTCCTTGTCCCGCTATGAAATTCTATGGAAAGAGAAAAATCAGCTAGTTCCTGAAACTTTAACACCTCCCACCCCAACCCCATGAGAGAGACCTTTGATCTTTCTAATAGTCCATCTTTAGAGAAGTTTCTTTCCAAGTGATGATGTTGTGAGTAAATCCTGTTATAGTTCACTAATGTAAACAGGAGATAATAAAAGCTTTAACCAGAAGCGAGGAGACCTTGAAGGAGCAGAACAATTCGGGGAGATTAACAACAGGATTAAGTAAACCTTAAAGAGAGCGAAGGAAAGTTGGTTACAGGACCAATGTAAGGACACCGAAAAAAGCCAACCATAATAACAGTAAAAAGGCATACCAGTATGTGAAAGACCTGACAAGAGAGAAACAGGCGAGATCTATCACGATCCAGGAAAAAGCTGGCAAGAGTATCACAGAAGACAAAGGGATGCTTAACAAATGGACGGAATACTGTTCTGTGCTTCACAACCAAGAGACTTCTGGAGATAAAGAGGTACTAAACTTCCGACTGACCACAAGAGAAGCTCACCACCCTATCCTCAGGGAAGAAGTTGAGGTTGCAATAACGGCACTAAATAAAGGGAAGTCAGCTGGGATAGATAATATACCAGCAGAACTTGGTCAAACCGGAAGAACCTCTGTGATAGGTGTCCTCACACAATCTTCAACAAAATCTGGCAAACAGGAGAATAGCCCACACCATGGACCCAGACTCTCATCATCAATCTCCCAAAGAATGGGAATGCAGCTGTGACAGAATTTCCGAACAACCACCCTCATCAGTCACCCGAGCACGGTTATGCTTAAGATCATCTTAAATATACTTACACCCCAAAGCAAGGCAGATCATTGCTAGTTTCAGAGCAGGACTTGGAACTATAAAACAGATCCTCATGATCTGTGAAAAGTGTCCGCAGCATCAACATTACCTCTATCATGTCTTCATTGACTTCAAGAAGGTTTTCGACAACATATGGCATGCAGCCTTGTGGTCCACATGCGGATATACAAGATAAACGCAAAACTGATCAGTACCATAGAAAACCTGAATGACAAGGCGACTGGCGCAGTTCTCGTCAATATAGGAGATTGCTTCAGAACCACAGTTGGAGTCAGAGAGGAGTGCATCCTCTCACCCACTCTCTTCAACATTTATCTTGGAAGACGGTGTCAGTGTTGGCGGCAGAAAAACAACAACATGCGATTCGCTGATATCGATGGCTTAGTATTAGATGAACAAAAACCCGAAACCTTAGTGAACCATCTCAACCAAGCATCACTAAAGTATGGGATGGAGACCAAGCTAATGACAAACAACCCGAGTGGCAAACAAATAAGAGTGAATAGACAGAAGATTGGCACAGTGACAAGCGTCAAGTACCTAATTACTATTTCCTCCGATGAAAGTTCCATACCTGAGGTTCTTTCCAGGATTGCGCAGACAACAGATGAAACCTATTTGGAAGGACAAGCTTATGCGCTCCCTCGTCATATCCATATTCCTGTACGCATGTGAGACATGGACCCTGACAGCTGAGCTACAGAGAAGAAGCCATGCCTTAGAGATGAGGTGTGCATTAGAATCCAAGGTGCAGTTGGATCATGTGAAGATCTGCTCACCACTATAAAGAAACGCAAACTAAGATGATATGGCCACGTGTCGCGCTCGTAGAGCCTGTCAAAGACAGTCCTACAAGGCACAGTAAGAGGAAAGAGAGAAAGAGGCACGAAGAGGAAGGAATGGGAAGATAATATCAAAGAGTGAACGGGCATGGACTTTGCAAAGTCCCAAAGAGCAGTGGAGAACAAGGCAAAATGGAGAGTGATTGTCGCGAAGTCATCAGTGGCGCCCAACAACCAGCCAGGTTACTGAAGAAATGAAATAAAAAAAATAAAAAAACAGCGCTAAACCAAACAAAATCAAACCACTTTAACCCTTGGATTAACTTGTTGCAACTAATGAAGAAGGATTAGTTGGGTAAATGGTTGGACTTCCCGGGTTTAGATTAACGGCACTTCGGCATTTATTGGAAAGCACGTTTCTCAATGACTAATTGAGGCAGGAGACCAGTAATGCCTTGTGTGGGTATCACCCGTGACAACATGATACAAATTGGCGCCATAAACTTTAAAAACTACACAAATAGCCATACGCTGAGAAAACTGGCAAATCCGATTCATTAGTAGTTATATGCCATTCACTTATATTTGTTTTAGATATTTCGTGGTGTTATACATTTAAAAACACTAAACAGAAAAATCATTTGAGCAATCGATACAATCAATAAACCTTCAAGTCAATAATTAATGTGACTTTTTGTATTATGATACTGGTTAGTTCATATTAATTACGCTTATGATTACTTTAGAAACGAAATATGTACAATTTACGTTTCAATTTTAGCTAATTACCAAAGTTGGTAACGTATCATCTGTCAATTTAATTATGTCGCAAACAAAGGTAGAAATCAGTGTTAATAGCGGAAAGTCTTCAGCTGTTCTTCTAATTTTCATTTTATTTTTATTTTATGCATTTTTAAGTCAAAAGTTTATGCTACAATGAATGTATGCACTTCAGTTTGTCTCCAATGAGATGTAGGTGTTTCTGTTACTTATTTATTTTTTCTCGTTATAAATGTAACAATTATTTTGAAGTCGCATGTCCAGTCCCTTTTCTCAGAAACTAATTACATAACCAGCTAGCCTTTACACCGTAATGTAGATCAGAATTACAAAGCTGCTCTAATAATGTTTATTGGTTTTAAAGCCCTTTCTTGAACGATGCAGTCCGAAATCGCGTATGTACAGATTCACCCAACTGCGGGGAAGGATTGCTTATCATCGGTCTTCGAAATGCACAAGCACACTCATCCGATATGACTCACCCACCCCTAAAAACTAGAGACTAAGCGAAGAATGTGACCCTTATAATTTTTGCAAAGCATATGAACTATATTTTATCTGCATTGTTATCATTTAAAATCAAGAGTTTGTTCTAAACCATTTGTTTATGACATACGCAATGAATACGCTCAAAAGATAGTGTAAGGGAGAGAAAAAAGCAGTGCTATATTTGATTGGGAGAATCAAATGGCTTATTATATATGATGATTAAGAAACAATGACATAAAACTCTATATTTATATCATAGTTATAGAAGATACGACTGGCATCTTCTGTATACAAATCTTCGTGGTAATAGAAGATACGGCAGAAATGTCCTGTATACAAATCTTCGTGGTAATAGAAGATACGGCAGGCACCTTCTGTATACAGATCTTCGTGGTAATAGAAGATACGGCAGGAATGTTCTGTATACAAATCTTCGTGGTAATAGAAGATACGGCAGGCATCTTCTGTATACAAAACTTCATGGTAATAATAGATACGGCAGGAATGTTCTGTATACAGATCTTCGTGGTAATAGAAGATACGGCATGCGTCTTCTGTATACAAAACTTCCTGGTAATACAAGATACGATACGTGTTCTGTATGCAAATTTTCGTGGCAATGCAAGATACGGTAGGTATATTCTGTATAACAAATATACTTGGTAACAGAGGATGCCGTATATGTATTTCTATATACAAATCTTCGTGGTAATAGAGAATGCCGTATATGTATTCTGTATACAAATCTTCGTGGTAATAGAGGATGCCGTATATGTATTCTGTATACAAATCTTCGTGGTAATAGAGGATGCGGTATGAGTCTTTTGTATACCAATCTTCGTGGTAATAGAGGATGCCGTATATGTATTCTGTATACAAATCTTCTTGGTAATAGAGGATGCGGTATGAGTCTTTTGTATACCAATCTTCGTGGTAATAGAGGATGCCGTATGTGTATTCTGTATACAAATCTTGGTGGTAATAGAGGATGCCGTATGTGTATTCTGTATACAAATCTTCGTGGTAATAGAGGATGCCGTATGTGTATTCTGTATACCAAACTTCGTGGTAATAGAGGATGCCGTATGTGTATTCTGTATACAAATCTTGGTGGTAATAGAGGATGCCGTATGTGTATTCTGTATACAAATCTTCGTGGTAATAGAGGATGCCGTATGTGTATTCTGTATACCAAACTTCGTGGTAATAGAGGATGCCGTATGTGTATTCTGTATACAAATCTTGGTGGTAATAGAGGATGCCGTATGTGTATTCTGTATACAAATCTTCGTGGTAATAGAGGATGCCGTATGTGTATCTGTATACCAAACTTCGTGGTAATAGAGGATGCCGTATGTGTATTCTGTATGCAAATCTTCGTGGTAATAGAGGATGCGGTATGAGTCTTCTGTATACAAATCTTGGTGGTAATAGTGGATGCGGTATTTGTATTCTGTATGCAAATCTTCGTGGTAATAGAGGATGCGGTATGAGTCTTCTGTATACAAATCTTGGTGGTAATAGTGGATGCGGTATTTGTATTCTGTATGCAAATCTTCGTGGTAATAGAGGATGCGGTATGAGTCTTCTGTATACAAATCTTGGTGGTAATAGTGGATGCGGTATTTGTATTCTGTATGCAAATCTTCGTGGTAATAGAGGATGCGGTATGAGTCTTCTGTATACAAATCTTGGTGGTAATAGTGGATGCGGTATTTGTATTCTATATGCAAATCTTCGTTGAAATATCATTAATACTTTTGAAAAGAAAGAATACTCGGAGGCAAAGAACTGCAAACACCAGACAGAATGAAACCCATCATAGTTATCTACGCAAATTAAACAACAAAACATAATCCAAGGGAACAAACTCCCAAAAGTACAAAAAAAAGTAATCCATCACAGTTATCTCCTCAGATTAAATGTGACTAAATCATCAGCAAAATCTACGAACTTTTCGTCGCACAAAAATTGACGATGAAAAGAAAGATGCAACATCTTCTTTTGGCATATTATTTTAGTAAATATGAAATATAAAATATATTAGTGAAAACATGTTGCGTGCAGTATGTATGTTGAGTTTTGATAGATACGGATTTTAATACCGGGAACAGATGGAGACATTGAAAGAGAGAGAGATGGGGGGGGGGACTAAATATGACATGGAAATCAGGCATGTCATTTTTGTACGATATTGAATATGTTGTCATTTCTCAGAGATCATAGTGAAAACATAACCTTGCGAAAAAGAAAGAAATTTGAGTTATCTCTAATTTCCGTCAGTGTATGCCATTTATGAGTAAATCCAGAAAAATAAATACGATTTTTGTGGAATAGTTTTTCTTGTTTAAATAATTTAAGATCATGTTAATTTATCCTTTCTCTAGTAAAAACATTATTACCAGACACACAAGAAGTGTGGTTGTACTGCGGGTTTCATCTCCAAAGTATTCTCAGTGCCGTTGTTCATGCTTAACGCGTAGTGTGCCGGCTCTCTTTTATAAAAGTACGAGCAAAAGTATGCAATACAATTATATACACCTGTGTAAAATATGAGAATGACGAAGAACTTGTGGTCAGTTGTTGTGAGGCATAACGCTATATTTGAGGATCGCATCTCTAAATAGACAATGGGATGTTCACTAACGATAAATACACATGGAATTAATAATATCAGTGACTTGACTCAATTTATGGATCAGTAAATTTTCCTTTTTGTTTTGAATTTCTGCACTTTCATTTTATGAAATATCTTGTACGTTTTGTAACGAATAATACAAGTTAATTTTGTGATTTCAAGAACATTTATAGAAATAGATAACATTTTAGTATCAGTACTTTGTATGCATTACTTTCTATCCTTTCTTAGATATTTCTGTGCACGCTGTTCATATTTTATAAATATACAAGGAAAATTAAGTATAATATTTTCATATTAAAAAATGTATGGTGCAGAAAAAAGCACACACACACACACACACACACACACACATAGGCCCCTTCAGAGGTTGAGAAAGGCCCGGCCACTTCGAGAATTTAAGGCTCCCATGCCCTGGTTATATTGAAATTTTGAATGCCTGAACCAACCCCATATAATTGATTATATAACGATTTAAAAGACAACTAAGTACACAACGAAGTACTTTTATAATCTTCAGAACTGTTTTTTTAAAAACTCTTTTCGAGGCCCGATAGGGCAGTAGTTTCTGATCCCCGTGTCACCACCTATGTAAGGGTCGTGAAGACGTTCTAGAGGTTCGCCAGGATTTCTTCTGAGAGTGGCAAAACTTTTCAAAATATGGAAATGGGGTCGAGAGATTCAGAAAAATATTAGTAGGGTCGCTGCCAAAAAGGGTTGGGGACCACTTCCTTAGGGGTTGAGGCCCGGACCATATGCATCCCCCCGCCTCTGACTGGGCCTGTATGTATGTATGTATGTATGTATGTTAACGGCGCAAATTCAATACGGTTTTCCAACGGTTCGAGCTAAATAAAAGCCTCTTCAGCAGGGGAAAAACAACTTATATATACAAAACAAAAACTTAACACTAAATGTTCGAACAATTCTAAACACTTACATGTTCGAACCACTAGAGGCAATTTACAACAAGAGATATAACAATACAAAGTGAGGCCCCGAGTGGCCTAGTGGTCTAAAGCGCGCACCGTTACGGATCACTGCCATCTCATCTCTGTCTGCTTGGCCAATGTGGGTACGTGAGAAAGCTTGCCAGTAGCTTCTCGTGGGTCGGTGGCTCTTTCCGGGTTTTCTGAGTTCTTCCTCCACCATGTATACTGGCCGCCATGCATAGACTATCTTGTGCTGAAAATGGCGTTAAACCCTACAACAACAACAACAACAATACAAAGTTGTGCAGAAATAATAAACTAGCGGGTTTTTGTGTCTATCACATAGCGAACCAGTGTGTTTTGACATAATTCTAAGTTGTGAACAAAGGACAGAAACAGAGCATGGCGAGAAATAGATTCCTAAAAGGATATCGAGGTAGAGTTATGCAAAGAGGTTCGGAAGGAAAGATGTTAAAATAATTGTGGGTCGGGATAATGGACAAGAGCTATAATAATAATAATAATAATAATAATAATAATAATAATAATAATACTTGGGTAGATATTAGAGCAAAATATGCGTCGGGTGAAAAACTGATGACTGGCTGTAATTTTGACAAGGCTGCTAAGGGAAGGTTAGATTTTTTCATTTAGGCTAAATTCTCCATGAGTTTTCAATTGCAGTTTCAAGTATCGTTCCTTACGTGAGCGTTCTTAGTCTGTCAGCCCTAGGTTAGATTCAAACGGTAGAATCTCGAGCGACTCGACTGAATGTCCATTCGAGTAGATGTGGTTGGCGACTTTCGCGTTGTTATTGTTGTTGTTGTTGTAGGGTTTAACGCCATCCTTCAGCACAAGATAGGCTATACATGGCGGCCAGTATACATAATGGAGGAAGAACCCAGGAAAACCCCGGAAAGAACCACCGACCCACGAGAAGCTACTGGCAAGCTTTCTCACATACCCACATTGGCCAAACCTGAGACTCGAACCCACGCAGACAGAGGTGAGATGGCAATGATCCGTAACGGTGAGCGCATTAGACCACTCGGCCACTCTGGGCCCCGACTTTCGCGTTGATTTTGTTGCGAGTCATTCGCTTTCTGAAATCAAAGGTTTCGCCAACATATTGAATGACACAGATCTTGTATGTCAGAAGATAGATTGTACAATTGGCTGGACATCCTTACTTCTGATGTATCGTGTAGTTAACTCCTGTTGTCGAACGGAAAGATTTTGTCTCGGGAATATGTTTGCAATTTAGGCTTCGCTCATCTTTGCACTGGTATGTGCCTGAATCTAGGATCTTGTTTGACTTTACCGTATGGTCCTTGAGACTTAGATTAGTACACAGCCATGGGAACTTCTTGAAATATACCCATGAGACGTCCAGATGATTCAATATGGTGTCACTGCTTGCTTATGACCTGTTGTAGCCTTGGGGCATCGGGGTGGAAAGTTAGCACACTTGTTGGTATTCTTAGTTTTATATTTCAGGAGGGTTCTTGTGTCGAAGAGACTAGTTTTATTAATAGCTTCCTTAACGTAGCTCCTTCTGTATCCTCTCCTTCTAAGGTGTCCCTTGAGCCCTCCGAGTCTCTTTTCAAAGGTGGCAGGATTAGAGCAAATGCGTTTGGTTCGAACGCACATACCTTAAGAGAGATTTTTTATTACGTTTTGAGGGTGGCAGCTGGTCGGGAGTAGATATTGATGCGAGGCAGTAGGTTTAGAGTACAGGTCAGTTTATTTGTTCCCCTCCGGAAGGGTAGATTGAGTATCCAAAAAGATATTGGACCTCTTCGACGTCTCCGACGTAAATTTAATCGTAGAGTGAATATTGTTGGCGAATTCAAAACATATTTTGAAATTGTCGCATGTTTCGATCCAATTCGAATCTGTGTTGTCAATGAAACTACACCAGCTTAGGGGTCTATATGGTGCTTCGTTGAGAAGCTTTTGCTGTAGTCTTCCCATGAAATTATTTGCATACGATGGGTCCCTTTCAGTGCCTATTACGGTACCGGTCATTTATAAGAAGTGTTCGTTGTTGAATACAGAATTGCTAAGCTTGAGAACCTGTGTTAAACGTTTGACCAAAAAGAACCTTGGAAGGGATGGATCGACTATCCCATGCTTCCTTGCAGGCTATGATGCCTTCCTCGTGTAGAATGCTGATGTATATGGAACATACATCCATGGTGACGAGGAGTGTTATTTGGAAGGTTAGTTTTTTGTGTTTTGTTGAAATAATCCATGGTATCTTGGACATATGAAAGGAAGTTTTTCTACGAACGGCCGAAGGTGAAAATCAACTAATTCGGGGGGGGGGGGGTCAGTGGGATGACTGTTTCCGGAAATTATTGGCCTCCCGGGTTACCTTCTTTGTGTATTTTAGTGTATTTATATATAAATGCAATTATATCAACTTATAGGCTGGTTGAGACATAATACATTTAAAGGTTTAATTCATGTAGAAACAGCCATTTAGAGTTTTGCAAACACAACGGTTTTTGTGTTTTATTTGTTTGTTTTGTCTATGTTTTGTATATGCCTTTGAAAAAGACTCATTAAGAGTCGAAAGCGCTCAGGCTAGTTAGATACTAGTTTTGCACTGTTCGTCGTCAGTTTATTGCATTTACCTCAATCAATCCCTGACACACGTGATCCCTTGCTGGATCCAGTGCGCTTGAAAGGGCTGTTATTCGCCATATGATTTGTGTTCTTCATATATATATATATATATATATATATATATATATATATATATATATATAGATAGATAGATATAGATATATAGATATATATATATGGGAGTTAAAAATACTGCTGACATTTTCACCAAAAGCTCTTTTAAAAAACACATGATTAGCTACCCTACATAATAACAAAAAATGTACAGAAACCAGAAATGTATTTTTATTTATAAATTCACTTGAATACATGTATATATAAACGTTTGATACTATATTTGCTCCACACCTGTAGAGGTAAAGCATTCAAATTCTTTTACACTCCATAAGAATGAAATAAGTTTCTAAACAAGTTTTACAAAGTAGATTTTCATAACCTTTATCCTTGAGGAAAATTAGACATTGCCTGTCGCGTGCATGGATAGCAATCGACATACTTGATTCTATTAACACTACAACGTATGATAATATCTCGTAACTACAACAGACCGGGAGATCTGGAAATTGTCCAGGCCCCAATTTTTCATCATACGATCTGGAAATGATTTCAATTAACCTAGAGTTGGACTGAAAGATATGTGTTGTGATAGACCGACAATAGTGATAGAAATGGTATCACTTGCAGCAGTAATAGTAGTAGTGATTGATGTTATTGCATTAGTGGTGATGATGGTGTTGATTGTGGTACCAGGAGTGGTGCTACTAAAATATTTGCATACTTTCCCATTTGTTTGTACTTTCATACCGACTTTAAAAACATACGGCATCAAGGATTAAAAAAAAAATGCACAAACCCTAGTCATTTCATTCATCAATTTCTAATTTCTAACCTGATTGTCGCCATGGGGTCCCAAATACCGTCAACTTGTTGGAATTTCGAATCAAACGGGAGTTGGTTTAGTAATACGGTCTGCATATTTACACGGGCGGGTATATGTTTTCAAGCAACAGATGTAATATAGTTCACCGTCTTTAATAATCTCAATAATTCCGTATAGTTTGGATTTACATCTCTTTGAAGACATGTATACAAAAGTCTGTTTATTTGTTCAGTTTGTTCGTGAAATATTAAAACTAGACATTGCAATACTTGACGCAGATGACACGGTTTTTACTGAAATAAACTATTCAAGAAACCAGAAAACGGACAGTGAGCAGTCTGTCTGCTTGTTTACATTGAGAGTTTTCGTTTAGTTTGAAACGCGAATAAGTTGAGTGTTAAAGACCTTCTGGTTATAATCAGGTTAGAAATTATAAATTGATGAATGAAATGACAAAGTTTTGTGCATTTTTTTTATATCCTTAAGCTTTTCGTTTTTAAAATCGGCAGGGGGGAACAAACAAACGGGACAGAGGAATACTATAGTAGTTCTGCTTATAATAATAATAATAGTAGTATTAGTAGTAGTAGCAGCAGAAGGATAATGAGTATACTAGTAACAGCTGTAATAGTAGTAGTAGTAGTAGTTGTGACGGCGTTGGTACGAATTGTACCCCAACGTTTTCAACCAGGAAAGCTCTACGTCAGTGGGACAAATGAAACTTACTCAGACAAAACAAATTTGGGTTGGTGCTTTACGACACAGCAACACAAGTAGGCTATTTAGTGGAGTAAAGTGTTATGTTAAAGGACACGGCATGATAGTTGATCCGAGCTGGTCCGATGGCAGGTTTTGAACCGGCATTCGCTTGGTAGTGAATCCGGCACACTTACCACTGGGCCGGAACGGCTCCTCTATGGGATGGTATTTAAATTATAGTTTAAAGACATCCAAATATATTTGGAATATATGTGATGATTTTCAAAAGTAATTATAGACCCATAAAACTTTCAAATTATTTTCAATTGCTGATAATGTTTTGCTGCACATGAATAATAGTGTTTGCAAAGCGTTGCAAATCTAAGTGTCCTTTCAACCTGTCACTTTGCCAGCAGTACTGAAGTATTTCAAATTAATACGATGTTTGTTTGTAGCTGCGCCTTGCGGCACATCAGCACAATAGTGGCCTTATGGTGACTACTAAAGATTGTTCACATTATTGCAAAAGAAAAAGAAATGTATGCTCGCTTTGCAAGAAAATATGTATGAATAAAATGAAACCCTTGTGAAACTTTTTAATTCTAGATGAAATGCATAACGTATTTCTTTTGTTTTGAACATTATATATATATATATATATATATATATATATATATATATATATATATATATATATATATATATATATATATATACTCTATTCAAGCGTGGTTCTCAGTTAATATCGGTTAATTTGAAACATTAGCTATATCTTAATATCCGTATTACTTGAATATTGTCCATTACGTACTCTAAAATGTAACAAATGATTACGGTATTATACAAATCTGCGATATAATGGACTACTGTGACTTTATTGAGGTGATGGTATAATAATGAAAACATTATACTAATTTGCATCCTTGTCATGTGAACAGTATTTCCTCGTGGAGGTTTTCCCCGTGATATTATTGAAATAAAGGTCCTCCCATTATGATATTGAAGCTGAAGTTTTCCCATGATACTATTGAAGTGAAGGTTTTCCCTTGATACTATAGAAGTGCAGGTTTTCCCTTGATACTTAAGAAGTGTGGAAGTTTTCCCATGATACTACTGAAGTGCAGGTTTTCCCTTGATACTATGGAAGTGGAGGTTTTCCCTTGATACTTAAGAAGTGTGGAAGTTTTCTCATGATACTATTGAAGTGGAGGTTTTCCCATGATACTTTTGAAGTGGAGGTTTACCCATGATACTATTGAAGTTAAGGTTTTCCCTTGATACTAAATGGAAGTTTTCCCATGATACTCTTGAAGTGGCGGATTCACCTTGATACTATAGAAGTGGAGGTTTTCCCTCGATACTTTAGAAGTGGAGGTTTTCCCATGATACTATTGAAGTGGAGCTTTTCCATTGATACTATTGAAGTGGAGGTTTTCCCATGATACTAAGTGGAGGTTTTCCCATGATACTATTGAAGTGGAGGTTTTACCTTGACAAGTGGAGGTTTTACCTTGATACTATGGAATTGGAGGTTTTTCCTTAATACTATAGAAGTGGTGGTTTTTTACGATATTATTTAAGTGAAAAGCAAAACGAAATACATATAAAGAAACTGTGCCAGCGTTAAGATTTCTAAAATCGTGAACGAGCTGATAACTCATCGAAAAATAATAATAACAAGGACGAGGTGTCAGTTGCAATGAAAAATCAATACTTAAAACGTTCAGGGTGTACATTTGGTAATTCGACATATATTAAACACAATTCAGCTACGATCCACCTTGCCACTTGAAAAATTTCTTCCGTCCATTTTCTTTGTAGTTGTTTCCAGGACACGTTTTAATAACCAACTTGTGTGGCGTATTTTCAGTGCACGTGGCAAACAAATGAGTAAATAAAATCTATCGCTCACTAACGATCACTTCTTCGTAATCGATACTTGTCTTTCTCTATCAGTTTCGTTTTGTTAGAAACTTTTCAGAGCCAATTTTCCTATCACCACGTCTATGACGGTATCGTATAGGAATCTCCAACTGAGGTTGTCTTTCGGTGTGAAGTGCTCGACAAATCCGAACTGCAATTTAAATCAAGACATTTATAAAACACCTTAAACTTCAAGATAATTGTATAATTATATTGAAACGATTTGTTTCCTAGAAATGAAATTAGCCATATGGGAAATTTTCGGCCTCTGAACCTCAACCAAAGGTATATGCACGATAAACGAAGTCCTATAGGGCAAGTTGTATGCATGCATCTGGTTTGGTCATTTACTTGGTTAAAAGCATAAATTAAAATTGTAGTTGTGAATGTTTTGTATGTGCGTGTGTGTGTCTGTGTTTGCTGGTTGTTTGTACTAAAAATTGCAATACATTTTTTGTAATACACCACCACTACCCAGCACGCTAATCTCCTGAGACAGTGACGAGATAGTGTGAACTATTTTTAAATTCTTGTAAGAGTAATTATGTACATGAAACATATATGCATACTTCATGGCACGACATCAACCATCGATCGAACGCACAATATTCATCGGGTTTTAATTTGTTTGATCAGGGTATTGGTGTCTACGTGTACGGTTCCTTTAGTTTCTCTTTTGATTTTAGAAAACTTATTTTCTTTCAAACCATTCAACTTTTCCTTTACCATCTCATGTGGATTCATAGCAACACAAAAATACGGAGGTTAATTTTTGTGCAATTGTTTAGTATTTTATGCAATGTATGTATCTTTTGCACCATGAATCGCTACAGCTGAACTCCAGTGCGTTCGTACGTCGAAGATAAAAAAGTATGCAGTTTACAGATACGAACAAGACCGATTAAGTTTGCAGATGCATTTAAATATATATCTGCCGAATGAATACGTAGGGTATTCATAAAACAGACAGAAAGACAGACAGATATACCGTGATACTCGCCAGTAAATCGAGTTCAACTGCAAACAATGTAGATCCTGATCTTCCATAGCATAATGTGCCTGCATATCAGGGTCTATGTTTGTTCTACTGATTACTCCTAACTAACTACAAAGACCCAGATCTGCCGGAGCATTATGTGACGGCAGATTTTGCTCACTGCAAATTGCAGTTGGACTCGTCTTATAAGCGAGTATATACGGTATGTATTGATTGACAGCTAGGAACCATCCAGAAGTTTTATAACTGAGTTCAACTTACCCAACCTCCATTTTTATTCATCCACTCCTGAACAAATCTGCATACAAATTCACAAGTCCAATCTACAACGCAAGAAATCATTTTTGCGTCATTCCTTCTATAACATTCCACTGACATTGTCCGAGCAAAAACTAAAATAGCCACAACTTTACTCCAGTGCATTGCTCCCTCACAGATGGAAGAATACGCGACATAGATGTTCTCCTTCGTAATATGCAAGTCGTGACATATTGACAAAATCTCTTGAAATCTCTGGGGATCGTGATCATGGAATTCTTTACATAGTCTCAGGGCGGTTTCTTCGACCCTTGAGTCTTCGGCATCTATTATTGACTGAAACTCCACCCAGGGTGCACACTCTTTCTCCACTAGTCCATTATTTATACACACCAAAAGAACGTTGCGAAAAGAGGTATGATGGTCCTCCATCTCCAGCAGTTTCTTGTAGGTAAACTGTTATACCCGATACTGCCCCTCTAGTTTATCGAATAGCTCAACCCACGTACATAACATTGTACAATACGTGTAGTTATTTTAGGCAACTTTATTTATTGCGAACTACGTGAATGCAAAATTATTGATCTGTGGTTTCCAAATGTTTCACAATGTTCAAAATTCCATTCAGAAATTTCATAATCATAGAAGAAAGTTATTACACTTCAAAAATATTATCCTTTAAAATATAATTTTGTTGTGACTATGAAGATAGTGTGCTCGGAAATTGGTCGTATTGCAGGCCCGGATCAGGTCAAGTGGGGGGGGGGGCAAAATTACACAAGGGCCCTGTCTTTCTTCGAAAGGGCACCAAAGCAAAAGTCCATGTGTCTGTTTACTCAAAGTGTGCATAATACCTAATAAACGTACGCAACAATAAAACAGTGGTGACAAGTGACTATATACTTGTGTTTGTGTGTACGGGACTTATATATATATATATATATATATATATATATATATATATATATATATATATATATATATAGAGAGAGAGAGAGAGAGAGAGAGAGAGACAGAGACAGAGACAGAGCCTGGGGGAGGGACCGGAAACCCACCCCCATCCCTCCAATTCGGCCCTGTTATTGTATAGATAAAACCTGTTCAAAGATTTTATTCTTTTACCACTATACACTGTTGCGACGTTAGCGAGAAAAAGGGAACAACACAAGGTATAATTTATATTTTGAGTTTCAATGAACAGTATTGATAATTTGAAGACAGATCGGTAAATGTTGTTGTTGTTGTTGTTGAGGGTTTAACGCCATTTTTCAGCACAAGATAGGCTATACATGGTGGCCAGTATAAATGGTGGAGGAAGAACCCGGGAAAACCCCGGAAAGATCCACCGACCCACAATAAGCTACTGGCAAGCTTTCTCACATACCCACATTGGCCGAACCCAAGACTCGAACCCGCGCACAGAGGTGAGTTGGCAGTGATCCGTAACGGTGAGCGCTTTAGACCACTCGGCCACTCGGGACCCCTATCGGTAAATGAAATGACGCAATAGTTAGTAGACTATCTTAAAGTTATATTTATTACTTGGAATCAGTTTGATAAATACAGACTACTACAAAGACAAAATAATAGTTTTCAAGATTAACTACCACTAAATGTAACTTAGTGTTGAAAATATCTGCCGCTGAAATATTTACCTATCCCTAAATCATGGCATAAATTATACTCATCGAACACAACTTTCATCTCTTTTTGCATAACTTCTAATCCTACCCAGCAAAATGTATTGATATAATAACCTAAGTCTGACAGCTGATATTTAAAATTATGAATATGACAGTTTGCAATACGCACGTCTCACTAATTTTCAATGCGCGTGCATAACCCATTTGCAATGAGCATCCCTAACCCAACATTGAATTGTGAGTGAACCAACAGCTACAATGTCCTGTATAATCTCAAGATGACATTTCCTCGTATTTCAGTGACCTGAGTCATCGGTAATGGAACTCGTATCACTAACTGTAAACTTAAGTGATGAATCAAGAGATTATCCGAATGTGATAGAACTCAATAGATAGATAAAGTATGTTGTCATGGTATTGTGGCATTAAGCATGTCCACAGAAAAAAATCTTTGAAAATTCTATTTCAACATAGCATTATATCAAAATCTGTCTCCCAGTTTCGTGAATGGAATAACTTTGTGCTTTGCATATGACTCATACCAAAAATCCTTGACCGTAGTATGATAAATTTGGATGAGATATTTGTGTCAAGTTTTCACATCAAACGATAAACATAACACAACAAATATGTAATTCAAAAATGCCTTTTAAGCCTTAGATACAGCTCGTTGGTCAACACACTCTGGAAACGCTCAGTTGTAGAATTCATATTTCTTATCGAATTCTAGGTATAATCGGCATGCCTCCGCATGTTATCGGAAGAATTTGAAACCCAGTCGTTTCTGTCGGTATTTCTAAAGGTATATGGAAACTGCACCTAACTGCTTCATGTTACCGGTTCAAAATTCCTAGTTTGTTCGACCTATTGTGCCATGAATACATATATCAACAAGATCTCAGAAGAATTAACAATGTCTTTCAGAACTTGTCACTCAAATATTATCGTTAATGCTCTAAAGTGCACACTTTAATGGATATCAACTGAATGTGACATTAGGTTATATATTACCGCGATATCACGCTGAATCAGACACCTTCGATAAGTACGAGTCCTCTAACGTAATTTCACGCCTCAATGGCCCTTTTTCAATGTATGATTCACCAAAATGTTCAAATATACGATCTACAGTCCCACATTTCTTATTAGGTTTCAACTATATTTAATGAGATGATGTATCTCAACAACATCTTTTAAGAGTCTGATGTTGTTGTTGTAGGGTTTAACGCCATTTTTCAGCACAAGATAGGCTATACATGGCGGCCAGTATAACTGGTGGAGGAAGAACCCTGGAAAACCCCGGGAAGAACCACCGACCCACGAGAAAGAGTCTGATGTAATGTCTGGCTAGTTATATCGACATTTCAAAGTCTTGTGGCCATGTTTTGCATGTAGCATATACCAAATTTTGTTGAAAACGCTCTGTGATGTATATCATATAAGCTGTGGAAATAGACGAGTAACGATGTTAATGATCGGTCTTCCTTGTCTGTTGTAACAGAGTTATGGCACTTTAATTTCTAAATAAAGAAGTTGTGTTTTATGCAATATATCGCTTAAAACAGGTGACCACATATCACCATAGCTTCTCAATACACCTATCTAGAGCGAAGAACCCATTTAAGTTTGATTTTCCACGGAACGTTGTGTGGACATTCAGTGCATCATTAATAAGACAGTAACTTGGACCTTATCATGTATCGAGTGACTTCTTCATGCATATTTACAGTGTGTTAATCAGACAGTAAGTTGGACCTTATGTAACCAGTGACTTCTTCATGCATATTTACAGTGTGTCATTAAGACAGTAACTTTGGCCTTACCATGTCTCGAATGACTTCTTCATGCATCTTTGAAATCATCACAATAAGATATAGAAATTGATTTCCAAAATAATAATATACATAACATATGTTTCTTACATTGCTTATTCTTGAAATGTTTGAAAAATACAATGGACAAATATTGCCCGCATCGATGCCGAGGCATCGTCAGACATATTATTCTGCTGCTCAAATGTTTGCACGTCGCTTATCTTACTCCCGTAAAGTCTACCTTATCTTGCCTGCTCAGTTAGAATCCTTGGCTGCAGGATACTTCGCCGTGTTTATGGTGCACCTTGAAACGTTAAGCAAAGTTCAACCAGAATTTCTCTAGAAAAATGTTGCCTATGATGTTTTCGAGAGCTTCAATTTTTTTCTTCTTCTCAGAATGGAATAGATATCCTTGTTATAAAGAATGCGGACTGGTTTGCTTGTAAAATGCGCTTCGGTTTCCTCACTTTTATGATCTTTGTAAAGAAGACGCCTATGCCAACGGAAACCTTAATACCACGATGAAGACGTGGCCCATTGGACAGAATACTTTTTATCCTGAAGTTGGTTGCCTTTTCTAGTCTGCAACAGTGTCTACAACCTACCAAAGCATGCCACAAAAATCTTCTCAAAACCAGAAAAAGCTTACTTGCATTGAGTAACTCGCATGATTGTGATCACGCTATATAATCACTTCCGATTATGTAACTGCATGTTCGAAAGTGGTTGTCGCCAACCTTTTGTTATACCGCTGGTTCTTATGCTAATGCTATTAGAATCACGAACAGAGAGCGTTGCTTTTGACGCATGAGGTGCTGTGACGAAACAAGTCATTATTGTAGCAGGTGTTGATTTGACCTAGTTCATCCAGTAGTTTTCGCAACTCGCTTGTCTTCAGCACCTAAGCTTTGTTACAGCTAAATTCAACTCGATCTTTGCTTCTGGGTTTCTGTACAGGGCTGCGATGGCATTAATGATTATTTCAGGTTCCTCTAAATAAGCTTCTGTGATATAAACAATAGCATCTGACATTATATAATATAATTCAAAAAAGATGTTTAGTAAAAATGAAGACGTTAAGCCTTGGGGACCATCAAGTGGAGAATGCTCACCTGTATTACAGTACGCATTCACAAAAGTATACCAGAAAATACCATATCAAGAAATAGCTGCACAATCTGTCAAATGAGCAAACGACGCAGTTTAATCATATCCTTAGCATGTTCATGACGCTCGATCTTCCAGGAAGACAAAAATTCACAACATTCGTCTACATCTTCCAGAAAATATTTTTAACGCTGGGTCTTCTAGAAAAGACTGCCCATGTGCAAACTAGTGGCCAGTTAAAATTATTAGCTGAATAGGACAGAATCATATCTCAGGATCTGCCATAAATAGCACTGTAGGTCGCACAGCATGTTGCTGTAGCTACTTACGTGTTTATTTTTATGTGGTTCTTGTTCGTAAGCAGTTTCTAAAATCGGTTCTCCAGTATAATCAGTGACTCGGTATGTCACAGGAATTCTCTTGACTACATCTATGACGGTGAAGACATCTTTCGTCCAGTTTGCGGTGTAGCCTTTCTCATACCGTTTTCTATCTTATAAAACCTCGCCCCATCGCCTACGTCGAACTTCTGTTTAAAAACAGTTCGCTGGCAACGTCCTCGAATTTTGTTTGTCACAAGTTTTGCCAGGGCGTCTTCCCAATGTTTCTGTGTTTCGTAGTGTTGTACTTGCCTACTATCAACTACTTATTCGTCTGCTTTTTTGTAAAATGCTTCCACATCGCATGTTTAATGTACGATTGACTCGTTCAACAACCATTGCTTTTTCTTAATTAAACGTAGAATACTTATGAATCGTATTTTCGAGCTAGTTTTCAAATTTTTTAAGAACTCGCCACCACGATCGACCCAACGTTTTGCTGGTTTACGTGATCTTGTAGTTATTCCAAAAGTGTCTCCGATAGCCGTTCCAGTTTCACTTTTGAGTGGCAGGTTCCGTTCATATTTCCTAGAAACATTAAAAATATTCTGTAGGTACCTTCCACCACCATTACTCTTGGAATATTCTTCGAGATCTATTAGATCGGCAGACCAAATGTTATCAACGCCATTGACAACCACTTAGCGTCATAGAAAACTTTTTCGTACTGGCTGCTGCAAGTCATCTTCTAATACTATTCCAAGATTATACTTTAATCTTATAGAGTGTCTGCCAAAGTTATATACAATCGTTCTCTAACTCCCTTTGGCCTTATTGCTTCTAACTCATCTAAAATAATCTTGTCTCATCTATGCTTTTCCTCTGGAACGTCTCTGTAGCAAATGGCATGCCGCACAGCCGTGGCATCTACTTGGATATAAGGTTCTTAACTAGGCAACGGTTGATCATTGGCATCCAGTTCCTCATACGGAGAATTATATGGACCAGTGTACTTGCGTCTTTGCAAAGTTCAACCACCCTTTGGTTTTAGAAGTTGTCGAATGAGCTTGTGTAGGTCAAGGGCACCCCTATAAATTCTACATCCTTTACAGAGGTTGTAATATCCAACTATCACCTTGTCTTGAATGCAAATATCAACACATGCATGCATCGATACAAAGCAAAAATGCAAACAATAATCTGGGTGACTCAGACAACTCATGCTTGCACGTATCAATGCAGCCGCCTAAGATAGTAGCTTTAACGAATCTTGACTTTATTTTGCTGCAAACAGGTGTAAGTAAATATAGTCAGAATTCTTCACTCTTTACGGCCGTAATTTGTAACTTCTTTGCTGGCTGAAGGATTACGCAAGGTTTATGCAAGTAGGCCAAAGGCTTTGTGAGGCCAACAGCAGATGGCCGGCTATGTCTTTATTTAGTAATTAGACGGTTGAGTCGGCAAGTCGCTTCAGAGGGATATTAGTACTTTGTGTCGTTAGGAAGGCCAGATTTCTGCGCTCACAGTTATATGTGAAAAGATTTGGGCCCAAGCACCGCCGTACATCAAATGAGGCGTACCAGCCAATTGGAATTGGAGAAATTTAAAAATCGGAGCTAATCTCTAAGACAGGCAAAGGGATACAGGTGTAAAAATTAATTAGTGGTTTCCTGACCTTTGAGAATAGCGGCGTGTTGTTGAACTACAATGAAGTATCAAATAGGATTCTGGGAGAAAGACCACTCCGAGCGAGCGAGACTCGCAAAAAGGGGTATATGAATTGAACTGGGAAAGAAATAGGAAGCTTCTACAGATAGGAAATATCTCAGCCGAATATTTGTGTTGATTTGCGTAGATAGGAATTTAATAGATTGTGATTTATAACATTTAGATAATTTATTAGGACATGGAACACAACGTATCGTAGAAATATTAGAGAATAGCACATCATAGTGTATACTTGAATCTTTTAGAAAACTGAATTATGATGGGTATTTCCATTTATTAGTATGTAGACAAAGAATTATGCGAAGTAGACACAGTGGATTTGTATGCATAGGTGTTTACATACTTCTATATATCATTCTATAATTCGTAGAACACAGGCAATGTGAACTATTACCGTAGCAACGGTAGACTGCTGTGTCAGAATATAACATTTAGACGGTATGTGTGTATATTACGGAACATCTAAGTAATACTATTTGTATGAAGGGGAAGGCGTGTGTGAAATAAGTAGAGGTTGGTGTGTGAGTAGGGCCTGGTAAAGTATTCGCCATTCGTCTGATGAGAAGACCGTGAGAGAGTGGTAGCTTACGGAGATTAGTAAAAGGGGAACAGTATGTATGTCCCTTATATTTTCTACAGGAAGCTCCCAGCGTGCACGTAAGAGACGGGACTGAACTCCCAAGAGATGGAAGGAGAAAGTACAAGAGTTAGTACAGAAGGAGTGCAGAAGCAAACAGTACAAGACGTAGCACAGGAAGGGTGCAGGAGAAAGGAGAAATAGTACAAGAAGCGGCACAGGAAGAGTGCAGAAAGGAAGAAGAATGGAGAATAGAAGAAGAGGAAAACGAATGAAGATGAGTATAAGAGACTACTCAATGAAACGGGACTCTCTCACATTAGGATGTTAACTCTCAAGTGATGAAATAAAGAAAGGCATGTGTTAACAGGTCAGTTAATTTATTAATTTATGAGGGAAGTGTAATTGGAAGATTTATATTTAGAAATTACTTAAATAGTTTTATTTATTATTAATATTGATTCGATCGTTATACATTTTACCTTCAGTTGTTCATGTATTTAGGCTGTCGCCACTGTTCACTGGAGGCTCGTGAATCATTCAAAATTTAAATGTCCACGTTTCTGCCGTGTTAGTCCTAGCGGCTTAGTAGTAGCTTGCTGTCAACTTGTAAACAAAATAAACATCTAGCGGCTTGGCGGTAGCTTGTTGTCAACTTGTAAACAAAATAAACATCTAGCGGCTTGGCGGTAGCTTG